>LPNX010541942.1:57169-150752 GCA_001517045.1 Pseudotsuga menziesii | reverse complement strand
TAGTGCTTTTGCAAGGGATTTTTAGAAGAGATCTGGCAACATATGTCAACAGATTAGTGTGCTCATAGCATATCATGGTTATATATATCTAGGCTCCCTCATTAATCCAAATCATATATCTAACACAAGCTGGTTTGGAATATAACCCCTGGGCCCTACTCCTCCAGAACCAAAACACTAACTTCACAAGAACCCCAACTATTTCTTTGTTGACTTAAAAAGGCCTTGCACATCCCAAGTTCCAACTAATTGCAGTCCACATTATCTGTTTGAAATTTTAGGTTTATTACAGGATTTGATGGTTATTGAATTCAGAAGTCTAGCTAGAATCTTGGAATACATATATTTTCAGACCAAACCTTAGAATGAACACCATTCTGTCCAACCACTCCGGGTTAGATGAACGGACTACACTGCTAAATCTTCCATGATTGAGAAAGAATTTCATGCTGGAATTGCAGCCCTATGACTGGTGGATATCTTCCTAGGTGGTTGTATGGATGGGATTCTATCCTCTAAAATTTAAATTGGCTATATTTTCACATCAAATATTTCATATCAATTAGTTTTCTGCTCATTTGGAAATCTCTTTCATTATATTTTTTGGCAGACAATATGTGTTGTATATTTCTTCAAGTTTTTATTCCACCATTGCAACATATCCTCGTGGTATGGAACAGCCCACAGATCAAGGCATGAAATTTGCAATTAGTGGGTTGTGTAGATCATGGTTTTATTTGAAAACCCCTGAGAAAACAGAAATTACTAATTAGCAATCCCAAGATTACGTGTCCTGTTTTTTGGGCACGTGTCCGATTTTCGGGACACGATGTAACTGCGTGTCCGATTCGTGCATGAGTGCGTGTCCCGTATTAGGATTCGTTCGAAGGTGGAATCCCCTTCGTGTCGGACACGAATCGTGTCCGATTCGTTCCCCACGGGACACGAGGGGGGTATAGGGCGAATCCGGTTTCTTAGTTAGCAAGTAATGTATTTTGTTGTAAGAGAGATTGAGCTCACCCAATATAAAGGAGCTTTCTCTCCATTTCATTATAGATCGGTGATTGGAGTTGGGAGTTAGGAGTAGGGGAAGTGATTGTTGGAGCTTGATGGAGCTTCTTTATAGTACTACCATGATTGAAGATTATTGAAGCCACGAGGTATTTCTTTATTTTGATATAAGGTTAAATGTTTTTAAATTTAGTATAAGGACTAAGTAATGAAAACATTCTTTCATTTAGGAGTAAATCAACGTGAAGAGGTTACTCCCTCTTCATTTATTTGCTGTTTTTTTCTAGTTTATTACCATTCTTCTAATTAAATTAATTACTGTTTCTGAATAAAAATTCAGAAATAATATAGCACTTCTATATTTTTGTTGATGAGTGGTACCTTTTAGGGCCCTCCAAGATTTATTCCCATGTAAATTTCCAGCAAGCACTCAAAGGATAAATGTAACAAAACTATTCCATTTTTCTTTGAGTACACACAATTAGAATGGAGAATGTAGCAAACAAATATCCATTAGATGGTTGGAGGTGGAAAAGCAACCCTTTCATCCACTTAATACCTTTATTGAAGTGGTTTTGATGTGAGAAACGTTTTCCTCTACTTTGTAGTACTTTATGACCCCATTAACCCATTGATTGATAGGCACTGGTTTTCTTCCATCTATTTTCATTCATTGTTCTTGTCCTTCATTTTACTCTCTTGTCCTTATCCCTTCCCATTTCATATACTACAACAACCATACATTTTGTTAAGGCTTACTCTTGCTATCACACAGAGTCCCCACTCCACAGCCTTAGCAATTTTACTTAAGGATACCTTCCTCGAGTTGGAAGAGAGGCAACCTAAAGAGAGGAAGAGCTACTGAAGTGACAGTGGGTGGCCTTCTTGAGTTGCAGAAGACTGGGTTCTTGATGCTTGGGAGTTTACAATTACATCAGATAGGGTGCTAGACATTGTTGTAACACATGGAAAATATCTCTCCTCCTAGAAAGCAAGAAGCTCCGTTTCTTTCTTCTTAGAAGATAACAGTGATCCCTCCAAGTGTTTGTGATGATATCAAGATGGTAAGACCGTGAGAAGGATAGAACTTGAGCTTCTTATGCATGGATTTGCAATTTTGCAGTGTTCACCAAACCATTTGTTCATTGGACAAGAGCCAGGAGGGTGAAGGGGGTCTACAATAGTGGATTGTGCTTGGAAACGACTCTTGAGCAGCCTCCCAAATAATGTGTTAGGAAATATGACTGTATTCTGAAATATCAGAAGGAACCCCTTTGAGTTTGTGATATATCTATTCAAGACTATACATACATTCCATAAAATTCTTAAGAGCAGGCTATGTAAACTGTAGAGTTCGATAGGTTCCCAAATTCACATTATTAGGTTCTTCAGTTCCTGAATTTATCTTTACATGATCAAATGTAATGGCCAAATGTTGGCAAGTGTTGTTGTAAATAAATGTGACTTATATGTCTAGACTCTAGATACAGGGAATATAGGTGGCAAGCAAGAAGTCGAATAAGGTAGATGATTTATACACAGGGTTTATACTATATAGGTGCCAAGCAACAATTTCAAATTTAAGGTCTCTTGAGACCTAGATAAGTGCACGTATCACCCTCAGGAAATTTAATTCTCTTCCTGCACTTAATGTATATTGCTATTTTTAGTTCTGTACCTCGTACTGTGCTTCTTCCATTAGAGAACTTTAAATGCATGAGCAAGTGCTGTTGTTTAGTCTCATTCTTGAAATGCTGACTTACGTGGATGGAAAATTTAGCCATATTCCATCTCTTTTGCCTGCCTTACTAACTTTCCCCTACCCTATTGATTAATTTGGCCAATTCTCACTTTCTTTTCTATCTGTTAGCTTCAAGTATATTAATTTTTTTAGTCCAGGAGCAAGAAATTACTGCTATTAGAAACTAATCAGCAATCATATATTTTTCTTCGTATGGATTGCAGGTTAATACATGTGGTTTTCCACCATTAGAGAATCGGGATGTATCTCTTTCAGTAACGGCAGGTCTTGATTTCTTTGGGAGTGGGAATCTAACAGCAGAGGAAACTGTATCCTTTTTGAATTTGCTGACAAACAAGCAGCTAAATATTTTGGTTACTTAGATGGGCATATTTATTCTTGCATTGAAATTAAACTAATTGAAACTAGTAAATAGTTGTTCATTTAGAGTTCAAGCTGCTGTTTATTTCTTTTACTGCATGTAGATCAGATTCGCTGATCTGGAACAGAAGGCATTGAATGACATGTTTGTCATTCTTTCTGATGTTTGGGTCGACAATGCAGAGGTAATCCCTTTTCATGTCAAGGTTGTTTCAAGCAAAATCCAAATTATTTTGAGAGTCAGAGAAAGCTGATAGATTGATGGTTCACTGTAGAAAAGACCATGGAAAAGCTAACTATGGTTTTGAATGGATATGAGTCGGTGGAAATTGTACCTTCTTTGTTTGTTCTCATGGGCAACTTTTGCTCTCGACCATGCAATCTTGCTTTCCATGCTTTTCCGGACCTGCGGTGAGTGCCTATGGGTTTTAAAAAGTTGAAGCATAAGTTATCTTTGGATTGCTACTGAAGTCAATTCATATATGTGAAATTCAAGGAAGAGTGTTTTCTGATAAATAATAGAATTTGTAGAGACTGATTATACAACAAATACTGATATTTTCATCAGAACACAATTTGGTAAGCTTGGATCAATTATTGCGGAACATCCCCGCTTGAAAGAAGGAAGCCGGTTTTTATTTATACCAGGTCCTGATGATCCTGGTAAGGCATGGAAATTTGCAGGAGTGCATGCTTTCCATATAGTCATCTGAAGACTTCCATTGTCTACAAGCGTTTTAGATTAATATCACCTGCTTAATTTTTATATTGATTTCTCTCCATGTTTCACAAACTACATGGTATGAAAGATCATCTTAAAATTTTACGCGTTGTTAGCTTGGAATATATGATTAGCTGAAGACTTACATTTTCTTTTCTTCCATTAGTTTTAACTTTTTTCTCTTGTGCTTTTTATCTATTGATATAAGTTCTTGCAAGACTTTAATTTTTTATTTAGATTTTCAGTTTGCAATCTTTTCTGCTCTCCTTTTGTTGCCCATCAATCTTGTTTTATACTTGAGCAGTTCTATGGATTTAGCAAAGCATTATTTCTTGTCTGTAGGTCCAGCAAATGTGCTCCCCAGGTGTTCCTTGCCAAAGTACTTTTCTGAAGAGGTTACTAAGCATGTTCCAAAAGCTATCTTCTCCAGCAACCCTTGCAGGTAATTCAGTTGTGCAGGGAAAAATATGAATTAGTATGTTTTATATGTGATAGATGATTTAAATGACAATTACAACCTTGATTTATGGGCAGAATTAAATTTTACACTCAAGAGATTGTCCTGTTCCGCCAAGATATGCTATATCGGATGCGTCGATCCTGTTTAATACCTCCTTCATCAGAGGAAACAAATGATCCTTTTGAACATGTATGCTTCTTTTCCTTTATAAATATTAAATGCCCATGTCTTAATTTTAGTTCAATAAACAAAGAATCTTACTTCTTTTTTGTGGCTTGTCATGTTTGACTAGCAGTTGATCGCCACAGTAACTCATCAAAGTCATCTTTGCCCATTGCCTCTCACGGTGCAACCTATTATCTGGAATTATGACCATTGTTTGCGTTTGTACCCCACACCACACACGGTACATTGCTTTCTCTAATCTCCATAGATAACTGAATGGATGGGAACTAAAGATATTTTTACTATACAGAAACAAACTTGCTAGTGCACTGATACAGAGGAAGATGAGTGCCACTTGTCATTGACTTGCATATGGATTGTTTTTCTCACATAAATAATGGCCAAATCTTAAGGAAGATGTGGTAGCGTGTAATTTAGTTGTATATGGTTATGTTTTCTTCTAATGTTTTGCATTCTTGTAAATGTTTTCTGTGTGCTTCACATTAGATTGCATGTGTGTGCTATGGAGATGAATATGTAGCTTTAGAAGACATTTTTCTGTTACTAATGCGTTCAGTATTTGTACAGTAGGCCTAATTGCATGTAAGTACAATTGTCGGCCTGCCTTTATCAATTCCTTTAAGATACAAACATTTTAAGTATAAGGAGGACGATGCTAGAAAATGTTGGGTACTTATAAGGCAATGGTTTTATACATGGCCATGAAATCAGTACAGTTCAGTCCCATTTATTTCTGACATGCATATTGAAATGATATTTCTCTAGTGTCATTTTTCGTAAAGAATTGATGTGAACTAACATTTTGATTCTTTCTCTTAGCAGATAGTATTAGCAGATAAGTCTGACCAGAAAGTATTCAAGTACACAGGGGTCACTTGCTTCAATCCTGGTTCTTTTGCAAATGATGGTACCTTTGTAGCTTACCGCCCTGCCACCCAAGAAGTTGAACTCTCTGCATTATGAGCTCTGCTGAAGGTGAAATGGTGTCCTACGTTTGGAGACTGTTGGATAGATACAGCTATGGTTAAAGTTGTTTCTACAACAGGGAAACCTCAGATTGATTTTTTTTTCATGCTTCCAAGTTCTTTCTCCGCATATTTGAGGTTGGCACATCTGTATTGTCAAAGAAATGTAATACATGAAAAGATTCTATTGCAACTTCAATTATCACAGAAGCAAAGCATTTTTCCTTCCCATCAACCATGGAGGAGAAAAGTACATATTGGGTGGGGCAATTAGTTTTCGTGTTTGGGCTTTAACAGACATGTATTCATTTTATTAAAATTGTTGAGCTTCTTGGTACAGCTTCAATTAGTTGGGGCTTTACTTGAAATTAATTGAATTGCACAATATAAGTAAAGAAGATCAGAAATTCTCTTTCTGATATCCTTGTACTCAAAGCTGGGAGTTTACATGAAATCAATTGAATTGAGCAATATAAGCAGAGAAGATCTGAAATTTTCTTTCTGATATGCTTGTACTCAAAGTCACAACCCCCTCTATATTGCTAAATAGTAAATATGAAGGATATTTACAAATTGCCATTCTAACTAGAGAAGTCAGCCTTATCAGAATTGGCTGGACTGGACTGGAAACAGCATGTCTGGACCAGTTCACATTGGAGAGGGGCTAGACCGTTTTCCTAACAGGATCAGTAGGCTGGTTTTGTCCCGAACTAGACAGTGTGACCAGTTTAGAGGGTTAGGATTGGGAATGGCCCTTAGAAAACCAGGTCCCAACTGTGCCCAGTCATGCCCCAACAATTGGAAAAATCAAGTAAAAAATTGAAAAAAATGACAATCCTTGTATTTGGTATCTAATGGTTTGGACTTGTAACATTGATGTGTGTATCCACGTTGAATAATGTCGTTTTAGTCTGTTGTCTATTTTCAACTGGGTTTTACTTTTAGCTAGTTTTACTTTTAGCTAGTTTCACTTCTAGTTCAGATTCTGATAGGGAAAAATGTCTCGAACTCAATTCACTTGTAAGTTTGAATGATTTATGGTCATCGAACCTTTTCTCTAATTTTTTACAAGGCATTCTAAGGAATTGATAGTGATATTCTGCTGAGCAACCGAACTGCAGAAATAATATTGCCTTTGGTTGTGGATGTCTAATGTAGTGGCTAGGGAACCACCTAAGATCAAGGGTCTAAAGAAAATAATGTAAAACAAGACTGCTATAAAAGAGTATAGCTATATTCATTAACTGACTGATCAACCAAACAACACCGGTCTACACAATACAAATACAAGTGCGTACTAGAGAGATTCAGGAAAGAAAGCCATGGAAGAGCATGCCACCAATTGCTCCATAAAGGATAGTAGCATAATTTGAGTACGAATACGATAAAAATCCAATACAAATAAAAAACGGAAGTAGACTTCTTATATATAATATTTTTAATTAAATATACAACTATATATATAGCATTTATATATAGTTAAACATATACAATATTTTTAATGAAATATTAAATATCAACCATTAAATTTTAAACTTAAAAAAATCATTTTTTAAAACATATTTCTTATAACCAAAATTTCTCTTAAAAAAACAAAAAGATAATGCCCATAGTATAAGATAGAAAACCCTTAGTTATTAATAGTTATTAATTATTTAAGAATAAAATAAATAATATTTACCACTATTTACATTGGAATTAATTAATTAATGCTTAAATTGTGTTAGGGTTAACTTTGACTCCCCAATGAACAAGGATGCAAGTGGTTTTGGGCACATGGTTTTGGTAACCAATAAATCTAGTGTTGCTATTATATTTGCATATTAATTTTCTTTGGCTTATTTTTATTTCTATTAAATTGAATTACAAAGTATAAAATTGAAAGGTATTTATTTGATAGTGTTTTAATAATTAAAATGTGGCTTTTTAAAATTATTTTTCAAAATTATCCTGTATCCCTATTACACATAGATCGAATATTCAACAAATTCAAATTTGTTCAAAATTTCAGTACACAAAAGGCCAATATGACCAAATTATGCTACTATGCCATAAAGTAGAGAGAGTAAAAGCAGGCAAGTAAGCTTCATTGCTAGAAGTGCATAAAAGCCCCAAAACAACCTAAAACAAATAACATTGTGCTACTGTAAGGAAGGCACAAGCACCATAAATACCAGCGCCCCTCTAAGTGCAACTTAGGTGGGTATGTGACGATAGGAAAAGGGGCTGCCATGTTAGGTATTAATATTCAAAAAACTCCCCTCGAAGGAGGAAGGGAAAACCCAGTGGGAACTTCCCTTGAAAGGATAGAAGAGAAGATTATGTAGCCAACTCTGAAGTAGAATTGCCTCACACCCCAATAGAGTTCGCAAATGAACGAACTTGCCATCTGTAAAATGTTTCGTGAAGATGTTGACAGTTTGTTTCATGGTTGGACAGTATTTGAGATCAATGATTTATGCATGAATAAGCCCTTGAATGAAATGCATATGTATCTGTGTTTGGTTTGTTGTCTGTGATTGAGATCTTGCGAGATTTGAATGGTACTCTGATTGTTACAAAATAACGACAGATGGCCTGTAGAACTGAATACCACACTTCAAGAGAATTTCATGAAGCCCGATGGCTTCAATATTGATAGCTCCTTGATACTCTACCTCTGTGGTAGATGAAGGAATGCACGAGAGTCTTGCTCGAACAACAAATAGGACCAGAGCCAAGGGAGAAGAGGCAATCTGAAGTGGATTTGTGATTTCTAGCATTGCCTATCCGGTCAGAATCTATGTACCCCACTGAATCAAAGTCGCAACCTGTGGCATAATGTATCCCAAACCCAATATCCCAAACCCATGTTTTCCTAGAATGTAATGAAGAATTCTCTTAGCTTCCAGTGCAACTTGTGTGGTTCCTGCTTAAATCTGAAAATGATGCCAACAACATAAGAGATGTCGGGCCTTGTATGAGTAAGGTAAAGAAGGCTACCAACCAACCTGTGGTCTGTATTGTGTGTTGTCAACCAAAGGTGAAGAACGTGCGGTCTTGGGTTTGATGCTATAGAGGAATAGAGTCTCAACTGGTTTGCAAATTAGCCATTTGAAATTGCAAAAGGAGATCTAGATTATATTTGGATTATTCTTTGGTGATCCTCGAATTGGAATGAGTGATCTCAATCCCAAGATATTTCATAGCATTACATTGGAAAATATCTCATATAAACACATTACAGCGGTGTGCACTGCATGGTTTTCAAATGATTTCATCGGTGTGACATTCAAATTAACACATGTTCCATCATCTATATATATTTTAAATAAACAATATATTGATATCTCTTGGATTAAATTTCATTTCCTATCCATCTTATTAACATAGATAAAAAACTTCAGTCATATATTTAACTTATTTTTATTAACTAAAATAAATTGTATTAAATAATTAATAAAATTATTCAACAAGTACACGACTATACATTAATAATTCTGTCTCTCAATTCTATGAGTTCTTTGCTTAATTTTTGTGTATTATATTTATTAATACATTGTTTATTATTTATATTGATTAGGTTTACTAATACATTATGAAAAGTTAATCAATGGGTATAAATTTTCTTTAACAACTCTAATCATTTTTTAATGCTCTAAATAAACCTTAAGTAACATTATGATAGTTAAGTAGATAAATAATCTTTTGGAAGATGAAGCTAGGGTTTCAATAAGATGGAGCTAGGTTTTTTTAATAATTCTACAACCTTCAAATATGAGAGTTTGATATGGATTGGTACACGAAGGCATTGATTGCTATGATGATCCATGGGATGAAAATCTAATTGGATGACAACTGTTCATTTATAAACACTTACATTGTCCATTGATGAGTCCATTGTTAGCCCACCTTCAACTTGCCTCTATTTTTTATTTTCTTGGCCTTCCGCCTACCAAATATCTATTGATGCTACGAAACTTGACAACGATATCATAAATCTAAGGTGAAGAGTCCTTGTGTCACAACCCGAAGGCTTTGCATCACAAACATGCTTGACCCTGGGTAGTTATGCATCATTGCCTAAAATTTCTTCCCAATGACTTGGTTGTTTGAGTTTACTCTTTGGTAGAATATGCCTCCTCACTCACGACATGCCCATACCTTTTGTTGCGAGCTACTTATTGCTCGAACCACTTGTGCCTAGCAATTTTGCTCAAACACGTGGGAACTTAACTTATTAAGATTGTATGTGATGTTATGATAGCCTAGTTATGCTATCCAAAACTTCAACATCACCTGATTGTAACTTGTTCACTTCAATAACATACTAAGACTTGCTAGTACTCAAGTTTGGATACCCACTATACATGGTGTTATGTGATGTCAAAGTTTTGGTAGGCTTTTCGAGATGAAAAACTAAGATAAGTATTGTTGTTGTTGAGTTTGCAATTTGCCCCTGAAATAAAAATTCTCTTTGAATAGGTTTTCCCTTTGGGGTTTTATTCTTGACCATTTTGGTAAACAATCATTTAGTCAAGTTTATGTGTGTGTGGCTGTCATAAAATTTATGAGTTTGAAAGTGTGGCTGTCATAAATTTTCTGAGTTGCTTAAAGTTGAAAATTTTCCCTGTGTTTCAAGAAAAAGTCATTTTTCATGTATGCAATATGATTTTACATGGGGTTTGGGCATTAAACTTAATGTGAAAAACGAGACTTGAAACCGGGTTGGAAATTCAAAATTTTCATAGTATTAGAGTTGAAGTAAAGGGATGCAACAAAACTCAGTGTGAAACTTCAGACTTGGTGAATAAGGGAAAACAAGTGTTTTGTGAAAAAAAAAGTTCTTGGACTACCGAACTTAGGATAGAAGATAGGATGGATGGGGCAGTTAATTTTAGCCCATGGAAGGCTAGAATAGTGTTGATACTGCAAGAGAATGAACTATGGGAGATAGTTAATAGTACCACTGCTAGTTCGATCACAATTCCTACAATTGTTGCTGATAAGGTTGTGTTTAACAAGAAATAGATTAAAACGAAAAGAATCATTCTTGATGCCATAAAAGATCATGTGATTCCACATATCTCAGGCAAAGACTATGCCCATTAGATGTGGACAACTTTGACAAACCTATACCAGAGTTCGAACGAAAATTGAAAAATGATATTTAGAGAAAAGATGAAGGGTGTTCAGATGAACAAGGGAGAAAATATGGCCTCATACCTTACTAGGATTACACAGGTTCGAGATGAACTTGGAGCACTAGGGAAGACAATACAGGGCGCTGAGTTGGTACGTAAACTTTGAATGGTGTGACGAAGCCATGGGTTGTATTTGTGGAGTTGGTGGTTGCTCGTGAGCATGTGCCTTCATGGGATTGTCTTTGGGACGATTTCATTTAGGAGGAGACACGTAGAGGGTATGTATAGGGGAGTTCATCTCACAACAAAGATGATAAAGAAAACGTGGCTTTAGCAGCAAAGGGTAAAAATAAGAAGTCCAAGAAAGGTCCTAAGGGTGGGACCAAGCAGCAGGATGATGGGCAAAAGAACATGAGAAAAGTTAAATGCTTTGCTTTCCAGAAGCTTGGACACTATGTTGGATTGAGTTAAAACAAGAAGAAGAAGAAACAACAACAACAGCTGAGATAGATGAGTATGTTGCTAGATTCGAGAAAGTTTTCTCTCTATGTTGGTTGTATAGAGAAAGCATCTATCACCTGCAGTGATATGGAGTACTAGAATGAGCATTCCTTTATTGTTGGTCATTCACTTAGTGCGTTCACCACTCCTACCACTTGGTACATTGATAGCGGGGCTTCAAGCCATATGATAGGTGCACGTGACATGTTTACTAAGATGACTGAGATAGGCTTGAACCTAGAGGTGGTGTTGGGTGACGATACTGTTGTGAGAGCAGTTGGGCATGGGACTGTCAACTTTCAGAGGGAGTCCATGGAGCCCATGACTCTGAGGGATGTCTTGTACGACCTTCAGATGAAGAATAACCTTGTTTCAGTTTACACTATTGAGGACAGGGGCTTTGGAGTGTATGTCCTAGATGGGAAAGTGCATGTCTTTCTCAAAGCAACATGACCATCTACTTCATATGCCATTGGAGTTAGATGCGGGAAACTATACAAGCTTCTCTTCCATCCTTTTCATGCATTGGTGCACACTAGTAGTAGTGAATTGTGTGAGTTGTGGCACATGAGGTGCGGCCCGTCTCCATCATTCAACTTTGAATATGTTGAAGGATACGACTACAAGTTTAACGGAGTCCAACACAGAGCTAAGTGGTGTGTGTAGAGGGTGTGCCTTGGGAAAGTATACCAAGATTGTTTTACCAAGCAGTGTTAGCAGATCATAGGGAGTGCTTGACTTGATATAGTTAGACTTGTGTGGTCCTATGTCATCTGCCTCTTTGACAAGATTTGAGTACTATGTCACTTTCATTGATGACTATTCCAGAAAGACTTGGATCTACTTCCTGAGGAGCAAGAAGTCAAAAGAAGTATTGAAGAGTTTCCAAGAGTTCAAAGCTCTTATGGAGTACCGAACAAGAAAGAGGATTCAAGTACTCAGATCAGACAATGGATGTGAGTATACCTCCAAGGAGTTTGATGAGTATTGCAGATAGGAGGGTATAAAGAGGCAGCTGACTATTCCATATACTCCACAACAGAATGAAGTTGCTGAAACGAAGAACCGAGCGATAGTGGGAGCAACTAGAGCCATTGTGCATGATCAGAGTCTTCCTTTCTTTCTATGGCTTGAGGCCTGTAGCACTGTTGTTTTTGTATAGAACAAGAGTCCACACTATGCCTTGGGGTGTAAGACTCCCAAGGAGATGTTCATCGGGAAGAATTCTGAGATAAGCCACTTTCGTACTTTTGGATACCTTACATATTCACATGTCCCTTCTGAGAAGATGACAAAGTTGGAGACTACTGCAAAGAAATGCATCTTTGTTGGCTATGATGAGACTTCAAAATCTTTCAACTTATACCTTCCTGCATAGAGAAAAGTTGTAGAGAGGAGGGATGTGATATTTGAGGAGGAGCGAGCCTTTAAGAAGTCTCAGGAGTCAGAGATGGAGGAGTAGTAGGTTACTACTGCACAAGTGATAGCATCTCAGAGTTCAACTAGTCAGAGTACAGGGTCACAGATCTCATGTTTGATTGATCCTCGGGTTTAAGGATCTACAGGTTTAGGGACTTAGTCGACAGAGACTTTTGGTATAGGGACAGGTTCTCAGATTACAGGTTCACAGGTTTCACCTTCACATGATTTGAGTTCACTTGGTTCACCAAGCACAGGATCTCAGACCTCAAGTACTTCTTTACGGAGACAGTCATCATATGAGGAGGTTCAGGAGGAGGGCCTACCACAAGAAGCTACTTCCAAGAAGAGAAATCCAAGTTGGCTTAAGGAGCTTATGAAGGAAGCTGAGGAGTCTGTGGGGCCACCGAAGAGGGAGGTCAGAGAGAGCAAGGCACCAGAGAGATATTCTAGTTACATGGCAGTGGTGACCAACTTGTGTGAGTTAGAGCCTTCCACCTTTGAGGAGGCATCCACACATCAGGTTTGGAGAGATGCAATGATGGAATAGTACAATTCCATCATGAAGAATGATGTGTGGAAGGTTATTTTGAGACCAGAGGGGAACTTGGTTGTGACTTCCAAGTGGTTGTATAAGATGAAACATGTTGTGGATGGTAACATTGAAAATTACAAGGCTCTTTTTGTGGCACGTGGGTTCTCACAGGTAGAGGGAGTTGACTATGACAAGACATTTGCGCCAGTTGCTTGATATTCCTTGATTAGGTTAGTGATTCCATACTTGTAGAGATGGGTTGGAAGATCCACTAGGTGGATGTGAACACCACATTTCTCAATGGTCTTCTACATGAGGAGGTTTATCTGGAGTAGCCACAACGCTTTGAGGTTCATGGAAGAGATTCTCATGTGTGCAGGCTGAAAAAGGCCTTGTATGGACTGAAGCAAGCTCTTCAAGCTTGGTATTCAAGGATTGACACTTACTTGCTATCGATTGGGTTCTAGAAGAGTGAGGCTTATCCCAACCTGTACTTCATTATGGTTGGAGGTGACCCAATCATTCTTTTGTTGTATGTTGATGACTTGTTTATCACAGAGGAGGATCACCTAATTGCAGCTTGCAAGAGAGATCTTGCTTTATATTTTGAGATGAATGATCTTGGTTTGATGCATTACTATTTGGAGATGGAGGTTTTGCAAGAGGATGGACATGTTTTCCTGTGGCAAGGAAAATTTGCAGTTGATGTTCTTAAGAGATTTCAGATGGAGGGTTGCAGACAGATGTCCACACCCACGATCACCAATTGGAAGAAGCTTTGTGTTTCCGAGGGAGAGTTGGTTAATCCTACCTTATACCATTATCCCATAGGGTCTTTGATGTATCTAGTCAATACTAGTGATGCAGGAGCATGAGCTCAGAAAGATGAAGTCATCCATGACTTCACAAAGTCAATTAAATTTTTAAAGAGACCTAGAGTCTCATAAATGTAATTTGGTTTATTTTTGTAAAAGCTGAATAATAGGCTAGAATTAGGATATTCGATCCTTTCCACCTGTAACAGTCATAAATGAATTGGTTAGATCAGCTGAGTGCTTTTCGTAATCTGTTAGTGAGTCACAGGATTAGATTGAATTCAATAAGGATTGTACTCCTTTGTTACAGGATCTAGAATCAATATCCTTTTGTATTTAACATAGTCCGAGTCATTTGTTAGTTAGCGAAGCCAGCTCGCAGAAGCTTGGGTAGCTCGAGAAGACTTATGAATAATCTTCAGAGCTGTGGTAGCTCGTTGAATCTTGAGGCAACTCACAGAGCTTAATAGAGGCAGAGCTTTCTCATTGTATTAGTTTAATTTGAAATTCAAAGCTTGAAGAGGTTATTGATACATTGAAATTCAATTTGTGTGTTAATTTGTGAAGCTTGTGAATGGATTGATGAAATCATTGTTTTACACAGTGTATATGCATTCAGGAGGCATAGGGTAAATGATTGATCAAATTCTTTGATTAAAAATTGGGAGAATTTCTTATTTAAATTTTGTTATATGATCATATCAATCGTATTACCAATCAAAGTAGAAGAAATCGGTTAATGTTGCGTGAAGATTGCAGACGGATCGATATTGGGGTCGCATTGAGCTCGTAAGAAGGTTGGGCGCAGTCTATTGAGAGCAACTCGTGTTGAATATGTATTTTGTTGATTATATGAATCGAAATCCAAGATGGTCAATAGAAATCTACAGAGTATTAGCAGGAATTGTAGGCATGAATCGATTTTCTAGTGCGCAGAGGTTATTATAAATCTTACACAGTCAGATCCGACGGTGACTGTGCGATGAAAATGGTTGTGGTGCACCAATGAACTGGAAATCAATGGTTATACTCAATATGGAGACTTCAATGGCATATGGTGGAACTGTAGTTGACAATTTCGTAAAGGGGTTTATAAAGAATGTTTCATAAAAACTTTAAAAGTCTACTGTCCACTTATTAAAGGTTCTCTTAATAGAACTGCCAGATTTAGTGATAGTTAGCAAAGTCAGTAGACCTGAAAAATCAAATTCAGGGAAGAGGTTTATGAAACTTGAAGGCCTGCATCAAGACAACTGAAATTCACTTTCCGGAGAGAGTTTTGTTAAACTAAGGTCTGCATAGAATCGTGACAGGTGGTGCCTACACCAAGTGGTATAAGAGCGTAGAATTTTCTCTCTGTAGGAGAATGATCAGAGAAAGCTTTTTGCTCTCTATATTCATAAAATTTTGACGACTATTATAACTGATGTTTGTTCTTGTTAAGAACAAAGAAAATTTATGATTGTAATATAAAGAGTAGCAGATAAAGAAGATCCTGAAAGCAGACAATTGAAAGTGAAGAAAGGATGGACAAGGTTTTCACACCTTAGCATACTATTTGCAGAAAGAAGACGGTGAGATGTTCTCGGGGGAAAAAGAATCAGAGCACCGGTTAGTTCTTCAAAGGAGAAGATGGAAATCAGGACGAAGGATATTTGCATACAGGGAGAAAGAATTCAAAATTCAAAGAAGAATTGTATCTGAAGGATTTAAATTGAGGTAAATTAAAAATTTGTTTCAGTTTATGGTTAATTTTGGGAACTAATCATTGTATGAGTGAAGCTCTGATAGATCACGAAAATAAATCTACTTTGGGAAGAAGTAGTCACAGACAGAGGTTCTGTGTGAAATGTTCAAGCAGGACAAAGAACTCTTGGTGGGAGTGAGCCAAACCGAAGTTTCTGGACAGCGAAGGAGAAGACAAGGAGAGTCAAGTTCAGCCAAAGACTGGAGCTAAGTAGGGTTGTTTGAGGTAGCCTTGTAGCAGCGGACATTTAAGCTCGGTAGCAAAGCAATTACAGTTTTGGAAGAAGCAGGTCATTGAGATCTGGAAGGTAGCAGCAATAAAGGGGAATTATGGCAAGAACCTAATAGTTTCCAGTTGAGGGTTGGAACAAAGAGGACAATCTGAATGTTCTCAAGAGATGGAAGATTTGTAGAAGCCAGAGGAGCAAAGAATGCTCAAATGAATATTCCAAAGGAGGGAGTCAACATAAATACTAGATGAAGACTAAGCAAGGAGAAGCTCATAGAAGAAGGAAAACTATGATTACTGAGAATCATAGTAAAGGTTCAGAGAAATGCCTTGAAAGGTTAAGTCAAGACAGACTTGATGGAATATTAGCTGAAATCGAGGTACAACTAAAGACAGTTGGAAGAACTGCTACTAAGAGGTAAAGAAGACCAAAGGTATGGATGGAATCTACAGAGGAAGGTGAAGTGGAATTTGTTGCAGAAGAAACTAAGATAGAGGATAAATGTTCAGTGGAAGAGAGAAAAACTCACAAGAGATGAGTTACAGTAAGAGAGAATTGCCGAGGATGCAGACATTTGTGAACCTGAACAAGAATCTATCCTAGGAGAGGGTAGTGATAATGACAAATATATGATGATGAATGAAGAACAGTTGAGGGATTTGGTGTTTGAAACATCAAAAGAGTTTGTAAGACCTTATGATTTTGAAACTAATGATTTGTGTATGTTTGTAGGTTGTTCAAACATAGAAGATGATAGGTAGTCATTTATAATTGTCACACAAACAGAGAGGAGGATGACTATCTGTAGTCATACAGAAGGTCCTGAAGGAAGTCAAGGAAGAATGAAGGGAAATGTCAAAGAAAATAACATTGAGAGAACAGGACAAGAGGAACTGGACAAACTAATTGATGAGACCTTAGAGGAAATCAATAAGATAGAAAGACTAATTCAGGGAAGTAATGAAGATTAGTGTTATGAATGGCCACTAAGAAAACAGAAAGTGAAATGGTATGCTTTGCAGCAGAGGCAAAGACAGAAGAGGAAAGAGCTCAAGGAAGCTGAGCTTAAGCAAAGACTGATGATGACAGAAAGATTTCACTCTCGTGAATATGAGTCAAAGAGTTTTCTTGAAGAAAAGGATAAAACTGATAAGAGGTTGATTGAGAATCTCATAGATTGTCTAAACACTGAAAGTCAGCAAAAAAATTTGGTGATTGAATCATCAAACAAGACTTTAGAGTCTTGCGGTTTTAAAACTAACTTCTTGTATGTGAATGCAAATTGCAATGAAGAAGAGAGACAATCATTTAATGTTGTCACAGAGAAGGAAGGAAGTAAAATTTTTTCTCTTCCAAGGATTGAAGAGGAGCAGTTACTGAACACTACTTGGATGAATTTTACAGGAAATGGGCAGTCACTGATGATTGTTGACCATGAAACCAATCATGAGAAAGAAAAACTGTTTAAAGTTGTTCTAGAGGAAGAGGAAGGTTGTATAGAGGTAATGGATAAGGAACTTCAACCAAAAGAGATACAAACCTTGGAAAATTGGTTGTCAGAAAGTGGGAACATTGAAGACTGTGGAATTTCCAGAAACAATTCCAAGTGAATTGGTCACTTTATGGAAGGAGATAATACTTTTGGGAATGAGATTGAGTAATCAGAAAAAGTTCATTCAAGATGTAAAACTGGAACTGAAGAAAGATGAAGAAGTTGTCATGACTAACAATGATAAAAGGGATGCCGAAATACATGGTGAACAAGGTAAGATTTTTATGGTTGGTGAATTGAATATTTTTTATGATCAATCATATGTAGATATGGGGAATAAAGAAAGGAGAATTGTCTCAAAGAACAATATTGATGAACATACTGCTATGGAGCAGAAATATAAGGTTGTTGATGAAGCAGAAATTGAAAATGACATTCTAGAACAAGGTTATGTCTTTAATGGCATTGAGGATGAAAGAGAACGACTATTGAAGGTTGTTATGGAAGGAAGAAGGATTGGGAAGGATGGTACTCAGCAGTTTGATGAAATTCTTGGAGGATGTCAGGAGGAAGCAGAATTGCCTAATGGCGGTAAAATTTCCTTTCATTGGTTAAAGGAAAATATAGAAGAAGAAATTGTCTTGAGAGACAATATGGCAGTTCAACGTAGAGCTAGAAATGTTGAGGGGAATGGAATTAAGTTTGTTGTGTTGCAGAAATGGGAGAAACCTTTGGAGGTTTTGAACACTTTTGAGCAGGAGTATGTTGCAACATAAGATAGTAAGAATGTTTATATTCTTATGACTGAGGAAGGCATCCAGACACAAGTGTTTCAGCAAAGAGATAGGTTTGATGATGAAATTGGTGAGCTATGGAAGCTTATGCAAAGAAGCTTCAAGGGGAGGTCTTACAAGAAGAAGAAGGTAGTCAGTCTTGGAAAGCAATTGACTGTACAGATCTGCATAAGTAAAACTTATGGTGGTTTGCAGATTAATATATGGGATCCAGGAGGCTTGAGGATTAAAGTTACATGACCCAGAGATCATGGTTTCTTTTGAATCATAAGGATATTGATGTAAAAGAAGCAAGCAAGGAGGAGCATGGGCAAAGAATTCACTCAAGGAAATCTTGAATGCCATAAATTATTTTATGACATAATGATTTGTGTTTATTTCCATGGTAGGGATAATGGTCTGTTTTGAATGCAAGTCAAGTGAAAGATGAACATGATTGTTCTGTGTAGTCAAGACATGCATAGGAGGAACTAAAAGATTTGTTACTGACAAATGCTGGAAGGTATGGCTGAAGGGACTGTTCAAGATGAGAACACTGCCCAGATTTACACTTTGGGTATCTACTGAAATGTTACAGAAAAACAACAAGGAGGGAGCTCATGGACAGGAGCCCATGAAAAGTTTCAAGTTGGGGAGTCTAATGCAGGAGCATTAGCTCATAAAGATGAAGTCATCCATGACTTTACTAAGTCAATTAAATTTTTAAAGAGACCTAGAGTCTCATACATGTAATTTGGTTTATTTTTGTAAAAGCTGAATTAGGATATTCAATCCTTTCCACCTGTAACAGTCATAAATGAATTGGTTAGATGTGTTGAGTGATTTTAGTAATCTGTTAGTGAGTCATAGGGTTAGATTGAATTCAATAAGGATTGTACTCCTTTGTTATAGGATCTAGAAACAATATCCTTTTGTATTTAACACAGTTCGAGTCATTTGTTAGTTAGCAGAGGCAGCTCGCAGAAGCTTGGGTAGCTCGAGAAGCCTTATGAATAATCTTCAGAGCTGTGGTAGCTCGTTGAATCTTGAGACATCTCACAAAGCTTAATAGAGGCAGATCTCTCTGATTGTATTAGTTTAGTTTGGAATTCAAAGCTTGAAGAGGTTATTGATACATTGAAATTCAATTTATGTGTTAATTTGTGAAGCTTGTGAATATATTGATGAAATCCTTGTTTTACACAGTGTATATGCATTCAGGAGACATAGGGTAAATGATTGATCAAATTCTTTGATTAAAAATTGGGAGAATTTCTTATTTAAATTTTGTTATATGACCATATCAATTGTATTACGAATCAAATTAGAAGAAATCGGTTAATGTCGTGTGAAGATTGCAGACAGATTGATATTGGGGTCGCATTGAGCTCGTAAGAAGGTTGGGCGCAGTCTATTGAGAGAAACTCGTGTCAAATCTGTATTTTGTTGATTATATAAATCGAAATCCAAGCTGGTCAATAGAAATATATAGAGTATTAGCAGGAATTGTAGGCATGAATTGATTTTCTAGTGCGTAGAGGTTATTATAAATCTTACACAGTCAAATCCGACGGTGACTGTGCGATGAAAAGGTAGATCAATGGTTGTGGTGTGCTAATGAAATGGAAATAAATGGTTATACTCAATACGTAGAGTTCAATGGCATATGGTTGAACTGTAGTTGACAATCTCGTAAAGGCGTTTATAAAGAATGTTTCATAAAAACTTTAAAAGCCTAATGTCGACTTATTAAAGGTTCTCTTGATAGAACTGCCAGATTTAGTGACAGTTAGTGAAGTCAGTAGACCTAAAAAATCAAATTTAGGGTAGAGGTTTATGAAACTTGAAGCCCTACATCAAGACGACTGAAATTCACTTTCTGGACAGATTTTGTTAAACTAAGGTCTACATAGAGTCCTGACAGGTGGTGCCTGCACCAACCAGACAAGATTTGTGTTTTGTGGTGAACACGCTCATCCAATTCATGATAGAGCCCAAGAGAGTGCATTGGATAATTGCAAAACATGTGCTAAGGTAACTCTTTGGGACAATAGACTATGGTTTGGTCTACTTGAGGTGAGATGGAGTGGGTTTGATTGGATTCACAGATTCATGTTGGGCAGGCAGTGCATCAGACCGAAAGAGCACTTCCTATTGTTGCTTCAGTTTGGGCTCAGTAGTTGTGTCATGGTTCAACATAAAACAAAAGTCCATTGCTTTGATTTTTGCAGAGGCCAAGCATTAGAGGATTTCAACTCAAAATGGGCCTTTCAACCGTAATTCAAATTCCATGTCATCATGTGTTAGCGAATGAAATTGATTTAAATTTGAAATACCGTATAGGTCTTAAACAAATTTTTAATATAAATTTGGGGATAGGTATCATAAAAAAACTACTTTTTTTGTTCGCATTTTCGACATATCTCCCTATGTTTTTACTCAAATTTCGATCAAGAGAGCTCGTTGGATGGAGAATTAAATTCTGCATCCAACGAGTACCCACTTTGCATACTTTTGATGGACTGCGCTACCCCAAAAACAATTAATACCTAAAAAAAGTGATGATGATTCTGCATCCAACGAGCTCTCCCGATCGAAATTTGAGTAAAGACACAGGTAGATGTGTCGAAGATGGACACATCTACTTTACACCTGCATCTAGTAAATAAAAAACTACTTTACAAAGACATTAAAAAGTGGTCCCTAGTACTTTATAAAGCATGGTGTACTTTATTTTTATAAAGTCACTTTATAAAAGAGGTTCGAGTAATAAAAAATAATTTGACTTAATGAGAACTATAAGTGGGGGAAATATTTAATGTCTCATTAAATATTTAAATGAAGTGCATGAAATTAATTTAATGTGAAAAGTGAGCATTTAATGAGGACCATAAGTCTCATTTAGTCAACTTTTAATCATAGCCATTGATTTAATGGAGGTGGTTGCTTCAAACAAAACTAGGGAAAGACATTGGAAATGAATTCTTTGTTAGAGAGAAAAAGGAAGAGAAGAGAGAGGAGAGGAGAAACCCTTGAATAATCCATGCTGAGCATGAGCACAAATTCCAAGAAAAAAGACAATTTCCTAGGAAAATTCGTACAACAAAGATTTTGAGAAAGCTTCTACATGCACAGAAATTGAGAAGGTTATTACAAGCACAAAAAACAAGGCAGGCCATACAACAATAAATGCCAACAGTAAAATAATAAATGAGGTCGTACTTCTATTAGAGAATGGACATCAATTGAGGACTGTACTGCTGTAATTAATGCTAGCATAGTTCTCGAGGGCCATACTACTGCAATAAAGTTGGCATGTGTGAGGTCATACTTCTGTCAAAGAGTTGCATGATTTTGTTGAAGTCTTGGCATGCTTTTCGAGATGAAAAGCTGAGATTAGTACTATTGTTGTTGAGTTTGTAATTTGCATCTGAAATAAAATTTCTCTCTAAACAAGTTTTCCCTTCGATATTTTATCCTGGACCAATTCGGTAAAAAATCACTGAGTCAATTTTATGTGTGTGTGATTGTCATAAAATTTCTGAGTTTGAAAGTGTGGTTGTTATAAATTTGTTGAGTGGTTTCACTACAACAAAAACCTGTGATTAGCATCTCTTTTAGCTTCCTTTTTAGCGTCCACTATCACTTTTAGTGCATTTTTCATCATTTTTTGGACAAAGTGGACGCTTTTCCACGGGATGGAGTTTTTAATGGCGTTATTTGCGTCCATTTTTAAAATTTGGCGCTATTTTGAACGCTAATTAGCATCCCAATTAGCATCCTAATTAACGTCCCAATTAGCATCCCAATTAGCGTCCATTTTTAAAAGTTGAAGCTATTTTGGACGCTAATTAGCATCCCAATTAGCGTCACAATTAGCATCCAAGTTAACGTCCCAATTAGCATCCAATAAAACATCCCATATAACACCAAGAATAGCCTAAAAAAAAACATCTTGAATAACATAGCACCATATATTAATTCAGGGTTAGCGACAGGAATTGTGCCATGAATTTTGGCAGGAAAAACATCCAACATAGCGCCAAGTATAGAACCAGGAATTGCGCCTAGAAAACATCCATCATAGTGCCAGGTATAGATCCAGGTATAGCACCTGGAATAATGCCAGAAATTTCGAAAGGAACCGTGCTAGGAATTGCACTAGGTTTAGAGCTAGGAATTGTGTTCAGAAAATGTACGACATAATGTCAGATATATCAATTTCAATGTCAATGATCATGATTCATGTGATAGTACTTTTGGATGTTGATTTATCATAGTCGCACGTAAATTAATGTAATCATGGCACGTAAAGGCGCCATGCATGTTGACTATAACAAACATCATCTTTTCTCCATGCATGTGCTCCCTAATTGTTGTGCAAGTGCCAACATTACCTAGCCTTAATCACTATCTTTCTCTAATTTTATCACATTAGCATGCATATGTTAAAAATACACTATTTTCACTATTCAAGCTCCCATATTTGAAGCGGATTTGCATGTGACTTGCTGACATACAACCACCAACTACAAGGTGCCCCTTTTGCAAGTGTATGATTCAACCTAAGGCAAAATCTACTACAAGAACTACACCTTGAAGTGCCAGAGATCCACTAGAGCAACCAGGCTCTGCATATTACTTATTAGACATCTACTTCAGGAATTGCACCCTGTATTTGATTGAGTTACCCTATTGAGTGCAATGTAAAAAATTGTGTAACCAAACCAATCTTTGAGGAAAACTTGCGGCATAGATATTTACTACTGTCTTTCTCTATGATTCAAATGAGCAAAAGTAATCTCGAGGTGTCTTCAAATTGCTTATTAAACTCTTTATTATCATTGGTTGGACATTTACTGTCAACGGATCTACTAGACACCCATTCCTCTAGAACTATGCTGTTGGGAGTGGGGAGCGGGGAGCGGGAGGGGAGCAAAAAGTGAAATTTTCAAAAGCTCCCGTTTTGGGAGCGTTTTTTGTATAGTCTATATTTTAATATATTTTGATGGATTTATATCTAAAAAACGTGTAGGATGTTGAATTAGCTATAGATTGCATGGATTAAGCCATGTAACATCAATCATCTAGTAATTACAACTTATAACATTATCATCAATTGATCACCCATAAAAACCTTTGTAGGAGTTTGGCAAAGAAGGGAAGTACCATAACATTGTCATCAAACGATCAATCTATTATAGGAGCTTTTAGTATACGAAAGGAAGGGAGCGCCTTGGGAGCATGCTCCCAAAACTGGGAGCTTGCTTCCGAAGGAAGCGAGCTTTAGGAGTGGGAGCAAGGGGGTGGGGCACGATCCCACACAACATAGCTCTAGAAGACCTTTCTGATCAAAATCAGTCATCTTCAGGACAGTAGGAATCACCTGGCATTCCTTAACATCAATGGGTGTGTTGCTCATCATTGTTTCATTGAAACTTTAGGTGTATTTGTGTTGCAATGTCCTGTGGCCACTATAGTTGTAGCCTTAGATTCTAGAGCATCCGAAGCTTTAGTGACCAGGGCATCTGTTGAAGTGTTGTCTTCCTTTGCTTTTATGTCATGATCAAGTGAAGTGTCCTCCAAAGAAGATGAATTTGTGTATGTCAAAATACTAGGATCTAAATGTACTCCCTGAATTATAATAGCCTTTCCATCCTTCATATTTCCTTTTCAAAGCTCTGGCCAAACCATCTTGATAATTCGACACACTACCAAATTCTATGACAAGCTCTTCTACAGAACTGAATCTCTATCCCAAACAGGGTTTGAATCTAAAAAGCGGACCCCATGGATCTGAACTACCTATCTATTGCTTCAGGGACCACAATTATCATCAAATGATTCCCAACATTGCTTCATTGATGTCTCCACCAAGCGTTCCAGAAATGGTGATTGAAATCATCCTGAATTTGCCTTGATTTGATAAACAGGCCAACATCATGAACTGTCAATTAAGATTATGTTACCACTCATCATGCCCTTGCTGTCATCATTCTTTGTATGTCAATGCCTCATGTACTGAAGATGAACCAATAAAATCTGTACATCAATTCATGTATGCCATGCTAGGCTTGCATAACAATGGTAACATTATATTTGTTGTAATGTCTCTTCATGCTTTATGTTAGAGGTCTGTTACTGTCTCCTTACTGTTGTATTTACTGCGCATATAGACTATGTATTTGGATCAACTTCATCAGAACATTCAAGAGCAACCTCCTTGTAAGAGATGGTACCTCATTAGCAAATTTTGGACATATACACACTGAGAAAATCTTAAATCTCATCAATCTAAATGAACACCTCATTAGTAAATGTACACATTGGGGCAAAATTTGTGTTAACAGGTCCATAGTTGGAGAAGAATTAATTCTACTCACACTAGATGATATGAAAGATAGCAAATAATGTGCCCATCTTATTGAAGAGATTGTTCATCGTTCAGAAAAATAAATCACCAAATATATTTTACTCAAAATCACTCTCACAAACTCATAAATGTAGACTATTGTAGAAAACTCAGATTTATGTGTTTGTCTTGAACCACATGAAAACTCAAGTGGCAACTGTTCGTGAGAACTCATTTGATTAGTCCCTTAACTTCCACTGTAGCTAATTCCTAACTGTTGTTCAAACCTAGCATGCATACCTTTCAAAGACTAATCACCTTATCTAAAAGTAGAACAACCAGTTAACTAGTGCTCTGCTTTTTTAAATGAGGCTACAACTCCTATTGTAACTAAGCCTTAAATGTATGTTCAGTTAACTAAAGGTGTGCAACTCTGAGACTAAATTAGGAGTGTGCCCTCTCTTGCTTTGCATAGCACTAATTGGGTGGGCCAAGCATCATTACAACATTAAAACTATAGGATCAATCCCCATTATCAATCAAATTTATAAGGCTCAAAACCATTTCATAATTTATTTTTTTACTCATGTTTATTAAGATTTTAACACTTGGTAATTAAAACCGCTTCATAATAAATTCGATGTGATAAGTAGGTTTTGATTTGATGAAGAACTAAATAAGATTATATGTTTTTGTATAAGATAGCAGTAAAAGATATAATACTTTAAGGACTATACAATTATAGAATAAAAAAGGAGAAAAAAATGTGTTACTTTAAATTATTTATATATCAAAGTATTTATGAATGGTAAAGACATATTTGACTTCAATTTCTCAAATATCAATATAAATATTTTTTTATGGGGAAAACATGAAGTCCTGGTTAAACTCATCTAGGACATGTAAGTTATTAGACAACTAAAAGGAAACAAGTACCCATCCATAAAGAAGTTTACTAATCCACTCCCACTCCAACATTTATCAACGTGGACTTAGATTTTGATGATGAAAAACTAGATGTTGTCTTGACTTCTCATAGTTTTCCATTCCTCCTTCTTTTATGATATATAGAGAGAGAGAGATAAGTCTATTCTTTGTTTTGAAACCATTAGTGGGAATAGTATATTAATTTGTTTATACATGAAGTAGACATAGTGAATAAAATATTTATCAACGTGGACTTAGATTTTGGTGATGAAAAACTAGGTGTTGTCTTGACTTCTCATAGTTTTCCATTCCTTCTTCTTTTATGATATATATATATATATATAAGACTATTCTTTGTTTTGAGACCATTAGTGGGAATAATATATTAATTGTTTATACATGAATTAGACATGGTGAATAAAATATTAAATTGTTAAGGTACATTGCTCTCTTATCTTTTGTACATTCTTAATAGAATAATTAACCTTAGAAAAAAGAAATTGAAATTGTTAAGGCACATTGCTCTTTTATCTTTGTACATTTTTAATCAAACAATTAACCAAAAAAAGGCACATTGCTCTTTTATCTTTGTACATTTTTAATAAAATAATTAACCAAAAAAAAGATATATAAGATATAAAGTACAATTTTAATGTCATTATATTGTAAGTTTAGGTTTTAGTAAATAATAAATAGTTTCAAATTATGGGAATATGAAGTGAATAATCATTTTTATTATCCTTGATATTGTAAGAGGGTTACACTTGTGATAAATCAAGCTTGCATGATGATTTAATGTATGGACTTGGGTACATGTGAACCTTGGCTTAGAGATGTTGCTCTTCTTTGATTGATTTGATAATGAGTTGTTGATAGTAGCAATTGGATGAGGTCTCTTCATGGCATTTTGATGGATTCCATAACATGTTGTTAATAGCTAACATCTTGATGAGCTCTCTACTTTTTAACAATGTTGGCATGCTTGGAATATTGTTTGCTTAGCATTGATGCAATTATTTAACACTTTGTGCATTTTATCGAGTGGGAAGCCATCAACTTAGGGTCTCCCTAAGTTTTAAAGTGTTGATAATTATGCCTTGATGACATGAATAACTATGGTTTGTACTTTGCTACGTTTGGCATTACTCAGTTAAGATCAGTAGGCTAATCAAGTTTCAAACATGTATGGGGCCCCAATATTGGTTGGTTGAACACCTTCCGGTGTAGAACGTACACCATTTAGTCATAGCCTAGTGGGCTCAAGAATAGGCTATGTTTTTTTAACCATAAAAATTGGGGGACGTGGAACTAAGAAACCTCCCCAGATATATGCAATAACTTACAATCCACATATATTAGAAACTCATAATTCAACTTAGGTTTGAGACAACCAAAGACACACTTAGGCTAGAGGGGTCCTACTCCAAGGTGTCTCCTACCCTTTCAACCTCACCATGACATGCCAAATTAGAACTCAACATACATGTCACTTTCAGGAATAGAACTTGGGTGGGGAGAATAAAACTCCATCCCATAACTACTCGGGGTATTCCCTTGGTGACAAGAACGCCATATGTTTTTATTGTTTTTTTTATCAACGAAATCGTTGACTTGCAAGCCTTTTCCAAATGCCACCCAAGATCGAGCTTGTTTATTGCCACTATAACCGCGGAGAGAAGTGCAACACCCCACAAGCACAACTCTCGGGCTAAAGATAATTTAAACTTTGGCCAAGTTGCCCCTATATGGCTTAGTTTAACACTTTACGGTACGAGACAACAACTGTTCGACCAAACCCTCGCAGGTGACAAGAATGTGCTATGTTTTTATAATGAAAAAACTGGGGGACAAGGAACTAGCAACCTCCCCAAGTATAATGGGCTATGTTAATATTATGCTAGTATGCAACCATGGGCTATGTTTTTTTTTACCTATTGAATTGATAACTTGCTAAGCCTTTTCCAAATGCCACCCAAGATCGAGCTTCTCTATTGCCATTAAAACCGCCGAGAGAGTTGCAACACCCCGCAAGCTCAACTCTCGGGCTAAGGAGGGATTTGAACCTAGGTCAAGCTGCCCCTATGATGCTTAGTTGGATAACTTACGAAACATGATGACTATCGTTAGACCAACCATGGGCTATGTTTGTTTTAAACTATGGGGAATTGGCAACTTGTTGAGATTACTAGGGCTAGGCTGAGGTTAAAATCCAGCAGCCGCCATTGTAACCCCAAGAGTATATCCAACAGCTCACAAGTTAGATATGCCAATAATTTCTAACTAGACATACGTTGAGACGTTCCAAAGCTTGTCGGGGTGAGACTCTATCCTAGGGGTTGCCTATCGTTTGAACCTTATCACAACGAGCCGATGTTTCAATGGGGTTTGATCCCTAGTGAGGAGAGTGAAAATCACTCGACCTCACCAAGATGACCCAAATCCTAACCATGGGCTATGTTTTTTCTAACCATGTGAACAACAACCTTCCAAGGTTATATACATCAACTTGCAAGCTAGATATACCAATAACTTGTGACTCAACAGGAACTGAGACCTCCCAAAGCCCATTAAGGCGAGCCTCTATCCCAAGGGTCACCTACCCTTCAAACCTTGTCACAATAGGCCAAATGAGCAAACCTACCCCCATGGGCTTTAAGCCTATAATCTCCTTGAAGATAACACATATTCTTAACCATTAAACCCATATAGTATTAATATTATACTATTATGCAACCATATACTATGTCCTATAAAAAAATACCCTTGATAAAGTCAAACCCTAATGTAAACACCCTTTCCTTTCTAGATATCACGGAAACTACGCGCTCATAGCCGTTGTGGACAAACAATTATTTTATATATAATTTGAATGCGCTCATAGCCGTTGGGGACAAACAATTATTTTATATATAATTTGAATTCTGACATGAGCAAAATACAAGTCAAGTCCAACGGTCATCTTCTTCTTCTGCGTTCTTCCCCTTTATATATACTGTCTGTATATCTCCTGTCCGTATGTCTGTTTGTAAAAGCGGTTCCCATTCATTTTTGTTTCCCATTACTTCGAACTTCACTGCAAGTCAACAGCTTGGGGTTTATTTTGTGCGCTTTTCTACGTCCCAGCACTTCAATTTCTACGTCCCAACACTTCAATACATCGCAGGTATAAATTTGCATTGTTCTGGGACTTCAGCAAAGCAATGTTCATATAGTGCTTGTCTTTTTCTTTTACATTGCAATGCAAACAATGGATATTAGAGTATAATTCGGTACAATTTCTGTTTTTTTTCATCTTTCTGTCATTAGCCATTAAATAAGCTTTTGATTCATCCAAATAGTTTCTTGGAATTTTTTCATTGGGTCTGCCCGAGACGGCCATTCGAAGAAACCCAAATAAAGAAATGAGTTGATGTAAACGCCCATTTGTTAAATTTGAACGAATGATTAAGGTTTTATCAAGGAAATCCACTTTATTTCTGCTAGAAACGGGGGAATACCAACTTTGAAGTGGATAATATACTTTTTTATCTTGGCAGGATGGATTACTCCAGTCTTCCCAGAAAGCAACTTCAAGCCTTGTGCAAAAAGCATGGGATTCCTGCAAACTCAACAAATGTGTCGATGGCCGATGCACTCACAGTTCTGCTCAATGTAAGTCCTAAACCCAAAATCCTAAATCTTTTTTAAATGCTGTAAATTTTCTAGGCTTCGTTTGTTGGGAACTTCACTACCTGTAAGTTTGTACGCCAGCTTTACCTTCGGCAAGATATTGGTTTTTTCAATATTATATATTGGAACTTGGATCACTTCTAATCCCGTCTATTGAGTCCATTGATAATATCTCTTTTGGGTTCTTCAATGCTATCAATCCTATCTCTTTGATTTTGGATCGCCTCTAACCCAATAATCTAGTAGGTCCTGTAATAATGTCTCTGTAATACCTTGAATTTCCAGGGTGCTGGGAACATAGATCCTTCTGATGAAGAGTTCCAGAAGCAGGAACCTGTGTCTGAAGACAGGGGTGATCACTCTGTACTAACTGACGTTTCCGATACCCCTAGAAGATGCAAGCGATCAAAGAGACTGGTTATTGCAGAAGATGATGAGAGTGCAGAGGAGCCTGTTGTGATTGAGATTGAAGAAACCCCAGTTGCACCAAAACAAAAAGGTGCCAAGAGTGCAAATGAAACTCGAGACAGGAGACCCGGGACCAGAGCCCGGTCTAGGAAGGTGTTGGATGTGGACATTCTGAATATAGATGGTTGTTCACATTCTTCCGATGTTGATGAATCTTCAGATGCAGTTACTGCACTAAAGTCCGGTAAGGTGGAAAGAAGCGGACCTGTCAAAGGCAGCAGGAATGCCAGAACCCCCAAGGAAAAAACTGATCAAACAAACGGCGAGTTAGTTCAAGACGCCCCCAAGACTAGGACAAAGGGAAGGTCTTCCAGAAAGAAAGTTGATGAAGTTAAAGCTGAAGAAGCCGTAGAAGATGAAAAAGAGGAAAAAACTGATCAAACAAACGGCGAGTTAGTTCAAGACGCCCCCAAGACTAGGACAAAGGGAAGGTCTTCCAGAAAGAAAGTTGATGAAGTTAAAGCTGAAGAAGCCGTAGAAGATGAAAAAGAGGAAAAAACTGATCAAACAAACGGCGAGTTAGTTCAAGACGCCCCCAAGACTAGGACAAAGGGAAGGTCTTCCAGAAAGAAAGTTGATGAAGTTAAAGCTGAAGAAGCCGTAGAAGATGAAAAAGAGGAAAAAACTGATCAAACAAACGGCGAGTTAGTTCAAGACGCCCCCAAGACTAGGACAAAGGGAAGGTCTTCCAGAAAGAAAGTTGATGAAGTTAAAGCTGAAGAAGCCGTAGAAGATGAAAAAGAGGAAAAAACTGATCAAACAAACGGCGAGTTAGTTCAAGACGCCCCCAAGACTAGGACAAAGGGAAGGTCTTCCAGAAAGAAAGTTGATGAAGTTAAAGCTGAAGAAGCCGTAGAAGATGAAAAAGAGGAAAAAACTGATCAAACAAACGGCGAGTTAGTTCAAGACGCCCCCAAGACTAGGACAAAGGGAAGGTCTTCCAGAAAGAAAGTTGATGAAGTTAAAGCTGAAGAAGCCGTAGAAGATGAAAAAGAGGAAAAAACTGATCAAACAAACGGCGAGTTAGTTCAAGACGCCCCCAAGACTAGGACAAAGGGAAGGTCTTCCAGAAAGAAAGTTGATGAAGTTGAAGCTGAAGAAGCCGTAGAAGATGCAAAAGAGGAAAAAACTGATGAAACAAACGGCGAGTTAGTTCAAGACGCCCCCAAGAGTAGGACAAAGGGAAGGTCTTCCAGAAAGAAAGTTGATAAAGTTGAAGCTGAAGAAGCTATAGAGGATAGCAGCACTCAGAGAGAAAACGATGCAAGCAAAAATGAAATGACTCCAATCTGCAGGAGGTCAACAAGAGCAAGGGCGTCTAAAATTGTGGACACTTATCCTTCGCAGAACAGTTCTTCATCTATAAAGAAGACTAAAAATGCAAAATCAAAAACACCTGCAACTGTGAGCAATGCTAGAAGAGAGAAACCGTCTCCTATGATAGAAAATTTGACTGACAATGAGGAAGAAGGTGATCCAGCAGAGGAGCTTGTCAAAGTTTCTACCAAGAAAAATCTATCAGCCAAGCCAAAATCCTCATCCAACAATGATGTTAAAAGCCCTGTTCGGACTAGAAGGGCATCAAGGTATGATCAGAAAGACTCCGCAAGAATCCTTAATAATGATGCCTTGGAAGAATCTGCAAGCAAGGTTAAGCAAGTGCTCACTCGTAGAGGGAGAAACTCAGTCCGAAATGCCCATAAATTGACTAGTTCAGAAACTCAAGAGGAGTCGAAATCTGAATCAGAAGTCTCAGATGTAAAGCAAGAAAGAGAGAGTTCTAGAAAATTTGCAAGAAATTTTTTGGGAAAGGACGAACATAAATGTATGGAAGAAATTGATGTACCTCAAGCTGACCTTAATATCAAAGAGGACGAAGTTGTTGAAAATAAAGCACCTGAAGATGTAGAAGCTATAGATGAGACCGAGGAAGAAGTTGTTGAACATAAAGCACCTGAAGATGTAGAAGCTATAGATGAGACCGAGGAAGAAATTGTTGAAAATAAAGCACCTGAAGATTTAGAAGCTATAGATGAGACTGAACCTGAGGAGATGAAGTGTGAGAGCACTCTTCAGCTGGAGCCAAATATGAGTCAAAATTTTGATCAGAAGCATGTATCCTCTGATATTTCTCAAACAGAGAGCAGTGGCCAAGTAGAGAATAAAAGCTTTGCAGAAATATCTAGTAGGAGAAGTTCTAAAGATCATCAGTCAACTCCAATCAGTGAATCCCAGGGTTCAAGGATTGTGAAGGAACTAAACGTTTATAGTGGAGAAGCTAGCATGGAGCAAGGTATTGTAAGTGCTGGAATGGCACCTCTAAGTTGGTCAATTGAAGGAAAATTTGATAATTTACCCTCTGTAGACCAATTAGGAGCACTAAAAATTCAAGATTCCAGTTGTTTGAAGTACTCAACTGATAGTATAGTTGCAGAAGAAAGCCCTATTAAAATGGATGCCTTCACAAGCTCTGTGGAAGCTCAGGTAGGGGAACTTACTGGCATCGAAGATGGTGAAGTTGGGGTGAAAATGGTAAACGATGGTGTGAACATTGCTAAAAGCCACAACGGAATTAGGTCAGTAACTATGCTTATTGACTTGGAGCGTGAAGAAGATGCACCTTTTTCTCATATTGTTGATTCTCTAAAGATCGAGGATATTAAAGAAATTCTGCATCACACTGATACGATGAATAACTTCAATATACAAGACCCCCAGTGTGGTAGAGATTTATTCTCAAGTTCTGCAGAAGCAGCGAGCCTAGTTGAAGAGAAAGGAGCTGTAATGCATTCTGAGCCCAATCATTCCTCTATGGATGCCACTCAGAATCTTTTTGAAGTTCAGGAGAAAGTTGTCAATGTTGAAGAACATGGGGATGTTGCAGTACTGGCTTTAAATACATCTGGTGAAGAATGCTTGGATCCAAAAGCAGTTTATAAAAGTGACCTCAAGATTACTGGGGAGCAAACTGAACTGCAACTAATCCTTGAGGAAACCAACTGGAATACTACAGAATCTAACCTACAAGATAGTTCATTTTTAATTGATGAAGAAGAAAATCAAGACGCTCAAGACTCCGACTTTTCCTTTGAGGTGGCATCAGACATTTCTCAAGTGCAAGACAGGGATGCCACTGATTTTGGAAATGCTGAAAGCCAAGTCCTTGAGGCTTCAGAAAAAATCGAGAGTGGTGAAGACTGTCAGGATGTAGAGGAAGAAGTATTAAGTAACTTTGACAACACTGAAGAAGAAAATCAGGATGTCCAGGACTCTGACCTTCCTTTTAAGGTGGTATCAGATATTTCTCAAGTACAGGACTGGGAGGTTACTGGTTTTGCAAATGCTGAAGGTCAAGTCCTTGAGGCTTCAGAAAAAATCAAGAGTGGTGAAGACTGTCAGGATGTAGAGGAAGAAGTATTAAGTAACTTTGACAACACTGAAGAAGAAAATCAGGATGTCCAGGACTCTGACCTTCCTTTTAAGGTGGTATCAGATATTTCTCAAGTACAGGACTGGGAGGTTACTGGTTTTGCAAATGCTGAAGGTCAAGTCCTTAAAGCTTCAGCAAAGATAGAGAGTGGTAAAGACTGTCAGGATTTAAAAGAAGAAATATTAAGAGAATTAGATGAGACTGAAGTAGAAAATCAGTATGTCCAGGACTCTGACCTTTCTTTTAAGGTGGTATCAGATATTTCTCAAGTACAGGACTGGGAGGTTACTGGTTTTGCAAATGCTGAAGGTCAAGTCCTTAAAGCTTCAGCAAAAATAGAGAGTGGTAAAGACTGTCAGGATGTAAAGGAAGAAATATTAAGAGACTTAGATGACACTGAAGTAGAAAATCAGGTCTCTGACCATTCTCTTAAGGTGGTATCAAACATTTTGCAGGTACACAACAGAGAAGTCACTGGTTTTGCAAATGTTCAAAGCCCATGTCTTGAGGCTTCAAAAAAGATTGAAAGTGGTGAAGACTGTCAGGATTTAAACGAAGAAATATTACGTGACTTAGATGACACTGAAGTAGAAAATCAGGACTCTGATCATTCTTTTAAGGTGGTATCAAACATTTTGCAGGTACAGAACAGGGAAGTCACTGGTTTTGCAAATGTTCAAAACCCAGATCTTGAGGCTTCAAAAAGGGTTGAGAGTTGTGAAAACCTAACAAGTCTGCCTGAGGAAACCAAGGACTCTACAACGGAAGGAAAATTGTACATAGGTAATACTATGCTGCCAACTAAACAATCTTTAGAGGAAGAATCAACTGGCTTAGACATCTCCAAACAAGATCAAGATGCATGCAATGATACAGTGGAAGGTAAGCATCCTTGTCAATATTCCTTGAGTGATAATGTCTCAGAAGCTGACCCTGTGAAAAGGCTATCTGCAAAGGCACGCTCAAAAACACCCTGTTTTGCTGAAGTTGTGGTTTATTCTAATGTAGAAGATTTTGCTATAGCAATTCAAAAGCATGGAACTTTAGATGATGATAGTATAACTATTGACAAGAGTAGAAATGGGAAACTAGATGTTTTTAATGAAAATTCAGCTAGCAGAAGCGATTGTGTTCCATTGCTGTGTAGCAAGGAAGAGACAAACATGCAGAATCAAATTTCTGATAATCAGGTATCACCAACTGCAGGCCTAGACATTTCTGTTGCTTCTGATTGTCAGTCTGTTCACAATATTGACTGCTTGGAATCAGATACGATGACTCCTATGAAATCACTTGAAACTAGGAAAGGGGGGAAAGAGCTTGGTGTGGAGGATACAAGTGCCCTTCCAGTACAGAAATATTTGCCAGGTAATGCTACAGAGGATTCTGAACAGATTAATATTAAAGAATCCGAGTTTGCTGTGGAAGCTAGTGATGAGGGTAAGATACCTATTGTAGTGGAAGAGACTAGTTTCCATGACCTCCAAGATGCTTCTTGTGTGGAGACTTTGTGTGAAAAGATTAATTACATGTCATTGGATGGAGCTTCCGAGGATTTGTCTACAAATGACTCACCTTTTCCTTTGATGAAGCCTTATCCAGTGGAGAAGGCTCCAAATGCACTGATTAAAGATTCAAGACAGCAGAGTGATTTAACCGATCAGAGTAGAAAAGATGGATTTCAAATTTCTCCTCTAGACTCTGCAGAATGTGAATTACAGACTGGGAAGGAGAATCATCCTGATCTAAATGATATAAGTATGCGCAAGCTCCGAGCCCTAGTAAAGGAAAAGATCATACAAAAAAACGATGGTCAGAAGGTAAATCTAGTCATTTCCTTGTTGCCTTTTCGAAATGCTGTATACTTATTTGTTTTATTGTTTTTAGATGTGGAATCTGTAATCTTTTATGGATTACAGATGTGGAATTATGAATCTGTAATCACCGATAGTTTCTAAGTGCATATATTATCTGTGCAGGAAAGGGAACGGCTTGTTCTACGTGACTTGACATCAATTGAGCTAGAGAAAAGAAATAAAGTGCCAGACAATACCCAGCTATAAAATGTCACTGTTTACTTACCCCCAGGTCATATTCTGTTATAAATGGTACGCACTGGCACTGGCACTGGCACTGGCACTGCCCTGTCTTCTTAACCAAATTCTTTCACTGTGTGTCTTCATAACATTTTTAAGGTGCCTTTTCCTACTTTGAACCGTCTGGTTTTATATTTTTCCAACGTGTATATACTTAATATATGGGACAATAAACTTTCTGCAAGGTAGTTCCAAAGGTTGCTTACATGAACGCCATTCTGTGTTTGACTAAATGGGTTTGGTCAATAAAGGATGATATCAGTGATACGATCATAGATGGGTAGTACATTCAAGATTTATTTAACTAATAAAATCTCAGATACATTAAATTGGATGTACTCATCCAATTGCCTTTTATTGATCATCTTTATCTTGTATAAGGTCAAACTATCTTAGTACCCTTAGGGGGACAGATATTTCTGGCACATTTAATGAATAAGTTTTTGGAGTTTCAAATCATCTTTTACTTGTACAGTTTCAATGTAACAAGGCTTATGAATCCATTCCATTTGTTAGGATAATTCGATAATAAACTTTTCTATTGGAAGTGGATTGTTGTAAGGAAAATGGCTTTTCTAATTATTTATGTTCAGAATGCATTGTTGTCAGTGCTAGTCTGGACTGTGGCTAAATACATGTTGAAATTCAATTGAAGTGCTTCTAGTCAAAGGATGCTTGGCACCAATTTGTTTTGAGTTCAGAGCATATTTATTGAAATAAATGTTCCGGATTTTAAAGGAAACTATTAAACCATGCAATGGTGTACTGCATCATTATTTTGTTGGTAATGGTTACTTTCAATGATAATTTCATTCAGTTCTAAAGTCTAATCAAATTACTTAATAATGGTCATCATGGTATTTAGGCTTTCACAGGTGGTAGTCATTATGAGAGTTTTTGGAACCTGTGTCGAGTTTTTGTCTCGACGCGTTTCGGACTTTAGAGTTGTGTCCCTCGGAGAAGGATTGTCTCTCAAAAGAACATTTAGGTTTATTAAATGTTATAAATAATTGTTTATTTAAATGCCATAAATAATTGTTTTTATTATCGGTGAATGTGTCGGCTTGTTTTTAATAATTGAATATTTAGTTTAAGCTTTATTAAGTTTTGATTATTATTTAGTTTTTATTATTAACTATTTACTTTCAATGATAATTTGATTCAGTTCTAAAGTCTAATTAAATTACTTAACAATGGTCATTATTATTTTAAATAGTTATACCTTGGTCCAATGCTACACCTTTAATACTCATTGGGTTGTCCAACTTGTGACATCCCTTGATTTGTTTTATCAAGGGATGTCAAGACAATTCAGTGGCATGTTGTGACAATAAACATAGCTTGAACAATTTAGCAAACTGAATATAGCTTTTTGTAACTAGGATCAATGGCCTTGGTTTGTCACAATTAATTGTGAATCAGAAAGAAGATTCATTGTGATCCATGAGACAATGCAAAAGTGATCAGGCCTAAAAAGTTGCAGGGTCCCAAACATTTATAGCAACAATTAAATATTATTCGTCGAACACAGCTTCCTTGACATCCCTTGATTTGTTTTATCAAATATTTTGCCAAGACAATTGGCATGTTGACAATAAATATAGCTTGAACAATTTAGCAAACTGTATATAGTATTTTGTAACTGGCAACAATGGCCTTGGTTTGTCACAATTAATTGTGAATCAGAAAGAAGATTCATTGTGATCCATGAGACAATGCAAAAGTGATCAGGCCTAAAAAGTTGCAGGGTCCCAAACATTTATAGCAACAATTAAATATTATTCTTCGAACACAGCTTCCTTGACATCCCTTGATTTGTTTTATCAAATATTTTGCCAAGACAAGTGGCATGTTGACAATAAATATAGCTTGAACAATTTAGCAAACTGTATATAGTATTTTGTAATTAGGATCAATGGCCTTGGTTTGTCACGATTAATTGTGATTCAGAAAGAAGATTCATTGTGGTCCATGAGACAATGCAAAAGTGATCAGGCCTCAAAAGTTGCAGGGTCCCAAACATTATAGCAACAATTAAATAGTATTCGTCGAACACAGCTTCCTTGAACTATATGGTGCAAAATATATGGTGTTTTTGTAAGTAGAATCAATAAAATAGACTTAGTTTATCACAATTCATTGCCATTCCAATAAAACACAGCTCCATGACACAATGCAAAGGCAATTAACTTCGTCTTAGCTCTCCCATTAAACCCATAGTGTTTTGTGTGGTGATCAGCTCCAACATTGTGGAGTCCTGAAGACTCACATATTTCCAGCCAGCGCAAAGGAACTGCAAATTTGCAATCTGCAACCTCAAACCTGGCATGGCTAGATCTCGAAGACCTTCAACCCAACATTGCATGGACTGCAATATAATGGGGTCCAAAAGGCCCCGCAACTTAGTGGTTTGGATCATAGACCCCCCCAACATGGTGTTTTGTGTGGTGATCAGCCTCAACCTTGCATGGACTGCAAAACTGCAATCCACTCAATGTTACTGGGTCCAAAACTTCCTGCAAATTAGTGTTAGGATCAGAGACCCCCCAACATGGTGTTGTGTCTAGTGATCAACCTCAATGTTGCAGGGCTCCAGAGACCCCATATTTCCAGCAGCGCAGAGACTGCAAATTCGTAATTTGTAACCTGACATTGCAGGGTCTTGAACACCTGCAAACCTACAACCCACAGAATGAGAATATTACAGGGTCCAAAAGACTCTGTATTGTAGTGTTAGGATTAGAGACCCCCCAACAGGATAACAATTACAGAAGCCAGGAAACCTGAACAGTTTCTATGTAGGGATGCAACTTTGACTCCAGGATTGGAAGACCTAGCAACCAAAATTTGCAGAGTGCAGAAATTAGTGGCGTACATTGTGAGAGCAGACTTGCAAAAGTATGCCACATTGCGCAAGATAGGAGCTCGCAACACAATGCCGAAAAAGGCACAAGCTTGCAAAATGGTTCTGGTCTGTGAATGGTTCATATGTTAAATCATGTATTATTGGAATGATGAGGTTATGTGGGCTGAGTTAGATGATCCTGTTAGTAAATAATATAATTCCTAGTGTTGAGCTCACAGCCAAGGCTCAACTAGCACATGGTGGGCTAAGATTATGGTGTGATTGTTATGTTTCCATGATGTGCTTATGTCATGTAAAAGCATGAATAATAAGAGTACATAATAATGCAATATCCGTCATAAAGGACCACGATCCTACATGTGGAAGTGGAAAGGGGATGCATGGATGATTTCATGATATTAAAAGTGGGGAAGAGGAAGGGGGATGCATGGGTGATTTGATTTCATGCTTCTCCTCTGGGAGCACAACCTTTCTTGCCCATGCTTCCTTGCAAACATTTCCCAGCAATCTGTCATGGTGGTCCTGTAGATGTTTCCCCAAGATTTTTGGGAAGGGTGCAGTTGTCTTATCCAAACTCTGGGGAAAGGGATTATTCTTACCTCCATTCGAATTGGGAGCATTACTCTCCTATGAGCATTCTTCATTATGCCGTTCTAATTCCCCTCTTCTTGGTTCTGAAGGGAGCTTGTGTGAAACCATGGCTGTCATGCCTGCAACAGCAGGAAAACCCCGTACACTTGTTGCTGGTAAGAACATATGGAGGCTGGGGAATTTTCGGTTGAGGTCATGAGAGGAAATGGGATGGTTGAGATAAAATCATGGTTGTAATGCCTACAACAACCTGAATATGCAAACACCACAAACTGTTAGCGCTTCTCATGGACTATTTTGGCCAATTCTCCTCCAGGCCATTTAAAGTAGGAAACTGGCAATTTTGGACTCTTTCGGCCTAAACTGGAAGGGAAGAAGATCCCTGAGGGACTGGAACAAAGAAATGGAAGATTTTCCTAGTGCTGAAAAGGAGAAGAGAGTGCCACGGTGGACTGATGGCTGTATGAAGGTCTGAAGTGTTGAGTAGTAAATCTTGAGATGATGGGCTGAGTGAGATTAGAGCTGTGTAGGAGCTTCCTTTGCCTTGGTGGTATCATGCTCTGGTTTGAGGTGGAATGCATCACTGATTCCTATGGTTGGGTGGAAAATCCTTCCTCAACAACCAGTTAGGTAGGCATGGATTCAATTACAGACAAGTTAACCATTCATGCTCATCTATTTGTGGAATGTTATGTAATATGTTAATGAATGAATTTGAAATATACATGTTATTTCCATTGGCTATTTGTATGTGTATAACAATTTGAAATTATATTGCCGTTAAGACTTTGAATTTAGCCCAACAGTTTGATTAATTATGAAATTAATTTAGCATGGATTGTCCCAATGGCCAAGGAAGGCATCCAGGTATGTCACAGTAGAACATGCTTGTGTATTTGTGGAATGTTTTGTGATAGGTTAATGAATGAATTTCAATTATGCATTTTATTTCCATTGGCTATTTGTATGTGCATATCAATTTTAAATTATATTGCTGTTAAGACTTTGAATTTAGCCCAACAGTTTGATTAATTATGAAAATAATTTAGCATGGATTATCCCGATGGCCAAGGAAGGCATCCAGGTATGTCACAGTAGAACATGCTTGTCTATTTGTAGAATGTTTTGTAATATGTTAATGAATGAATTTGAAATATGCATGTCATTTCCATTGGTTATTTGTATGTGCATATCACTTCGAAATTATATTGTTGTTAATACTGTGAATTTAGCCAAACATTTTGATTAATTATGAAAATAATTTAGCACAGATTGTCCTGATGGCCAAGACATCCAGGTATGTAACAGTAGAACAGAAGTTCAGAAAGCACCACTGCAGAAGGAAAGTTGAAAATAAATGTCAGTTGATGAACATGAAAAGATAATGAACAGAAAACATTTACAAATAAAGAAGGTGAAGTTGTGTAACTAAAGGCAATGGACAAAGAGAAAAAGGGAGAAGAAAAGAGAAGGTTGCGGGTCCACAGCCAGATAGTCCAATCTAGAGAGTAGTTGTCAAATAGTCACCTATGCCATCAACATAGGGAAAGTCTAATTCGTTTAGAGGTAAAAGAGTGTCTAGATTGGCATTTGAATATTCGTATACCTTAACCACCTTCACACAAACAAATTACAGCTTGGTGGTGTTAAAGAGGTCCTCTACCACACCTCCACTCTCCCTGCATTGCACCTGCCTAAGGGTGGTAAGGGGTTGACTAAAACCTCACCTGCCATAACCTCCATTCATTTTGTTGTACATCTCCATGAACTAGGATACTTCACACTTCATTCCAAAGAGTGGTCGTCAATAAGGCACCGCTGTCTCAATGCAGGGAAGGTCTAAGTTACTTAGAGGTAAAAGAGTGTCATAACTTGTATTTGAATATTGGTATACCTTAACCACCTTCGTACAAACAAATTACAAGAAGAGTGTACAACAGGTCCTCTACCACAACTTCACCTTCTCTGCGATGTACCTGCTTGAGGGTGTTGAAGGGGGTTGAGTAGATCCTCACAGGCCGAAGTTCCACACATTTCATTGTACATCACATTTCATTGTACCTTTGCTCATTTTTTAGCTTATGGTTGTTTGACAATGTTCTCACTTGCCTGAAGTTTCATAGAAGGTGCATCCATTGCAAGCCCTAGATATAAAGATGTATATGTAGTGTCGGATATTTTGTATTGCAGATAATCACAAATTTCTGTGTATTCTAGATAGTCATACTCCTAAAAGATCTTCCAGCAACCAAAGCAATTTAGTATCAGAGTGGATTTTCTAGGGACACAATTTGGTACCAAAGCAAAAGATCTTTCAGGGACAATTAATTTAGCATCAAAGTAGATAGTCACCTGATTGGAGCAATGCTGTGGCAGAGCAGAAGATTAAGGACTGCAACAATTTGGCATCAAACTCAAAGATCTAGCAGGGATCCATTTTACAGTGCACATTTGTCATGAACAAAAAGTAACAAAACAAGATCAAATGTAAGCATTAAATCTGGCTAGTCTGCAACTATGAAAACTTGAAAAGACATCGGTAACCTATAAGGGCCAACATCTGCTAGATTTGGAAAAGCGTTAGTGTTTGCTAGATGGTGGAAACTAGGCCAATGTTTGTTCAATAATTTCAATTTGGAAACAAAGGACAGCATCCACTAAATTTGGAAGATATAATAGCCAACATTTTTTGTTGATGAGAAAATATAAGGGCCAATATTTGTTCAATTTGGAAACTATTTAGGCCTAGCTAACATTTTTTTGTTGTCAACTCAGCTTATATCTTCTGCTTTAACATGGAATTGATTTTTTGAGACCTTTGGAATATGAGTGGAAATTGCAATATACAGAAAAGTTGGAAAAATTGAATGTGTTAAATGAACTGAATGTAGAGAAGGAATCACGACTTAACAGCATAGTAAGACTTACAAATTCAGGTGAAGGAATACAAATTTCTCCAATTATGCACTAATCATGCTTGGAAAGTATTGGTTGATTAGGGAATAGGATACATAGTTAACATTTCGGCTCTTCTCCAATGCCATTTTTTAATTTCAAAGATTTTCATTTCAAATTGTTTGCTGGGATTGCACATTGCAGGTGCCCAAATGGTTTTTACAGCTTCTAGAACTATGCTATTTCAGCATCCAATTCTATCCATTTGAACATATTATTCCGATATGCCTCTTCAAAATAGTGAAAACATTGAGTAGTTATCCACTCCGTCAATTAAGGCCACCTTTGGAACACTTAAATGATCTTTCCTCGTACCCCACCTATAAGGGGTTTTAACTAATGTTTTAATAATGAAGAAAAATAGCTCAACAAATAATATTAATTATGTACATATTGCCTTTGGTTCTACTGCCTAAATTTCTTTAAACAGATGCATTTCAAATGAACCACTTGATCATCATCAAGGCTAAAAATAATATTAATTTTCGAATTGGCTTTACATAGTTTAAAAGTCCATAGTGATGTTTGTTCATGATCATTAAATTAGTTTAAAAGTCCATAGTGATGTTTGTTCATGATTGTTCATGATCATTAAATTAGTTTAAAAGTCCATAGTGATGTTTGTTCATGATCATTAAATTTCTCAACCCATATGGATCATGCGAGGATAGTGAAAATCAGTTCGTGGCAATGTGTCAGAAATAGAAGGGCACATGGAAGCAATTTAGTCTAAGCCACTAAATCTAGTTATGTATCTCCACGCTCCATTTATAGAGTAAATGCTTAAATCGGAATCTACAAGGGTCAAAACTATAGAGTGATGATTGCAACTTTATTATTTCTTACAAGCTCATTTCTTGAGCAACGAGGTGAAAGCCTCTCGGTGCTCTCCAAACCTAGTATGGGGGAGATCCTGTCATGTTAGTCACGCTATGCTAGCTGACATAAATAAAAATATTAAAAAATAAAAAATAAAAAATATAAATTACATATCCATTTAAATAAAATAGTAAAAAATGTACAATGAAAAATATAAATTGCATATCGACTTAAATAAAAAAATAAACTAGCATAGATCCATTTTAAACCTAGATCTATCAAGTAATCCAAATTGTAAAAAAATGTACACCTCAAGAAATTGGATTCCTCTTCATGCTTGATAGATCCGGGTTTAAAGCCGTGAGGCCACTAGTAATTTTATAGGTTGAACATAGTTCATTAAAATTTTAATGTGATCACAGTGCTTTCGGTGTTTATTCATTCAAAAGTGGGTCAATGAAGTTCGTTTAACACTTAGGAATCAATGTTGGAAATGAACTAACAATAGACAAAATTGCAAATGCATCAAGGGGAAAGGTTAAAAACCAAGCATATTTACCCTACAATCAAGTAGGAGGTATCACTCCCTTGTGGTTGGCTCCAATGGCATAAGGATCATGGTATATTGGAGCTTATATGTGTTGTGGGCCACATCGATCATCCAATGCAGGATTAATTTTTTGTGCAGAAATGACCAATGGTGCAAAAATGAGAATTGTCACCATAAATGAAGTAACATAAAAACCCGCAAACTTTAATTGTGTCAAGTGCTACTACCGCTTCAAATAAAATGTAGACATTTTGTGAAATGCAACCTTTAATGCAACTTCACAAATTTTACCTCTTTCCTAGAGGTTTCCTAGATCCTAACGTAGTGAGTTTACAGTTGTTGAATGTAGAGCATCAGTAGTCATTCTCCGGACTTGTGAGTTATATCAGTCGGGACTAGTGAGTCATATCAATTCCTATATATATCCTCATACGATTGAGGTGGTGGTGTTGTATTGTAAAGTCATTTGATTCTCCTGTGGTCACCCAGAGAATGGGTACCCATTGAGGCAGGCCTCCAGTTATAGAGGCTAAGTGCTTTGCATGTTGAAGAACAATATGTTATGTGATATATTACTAAACATGGTCATTCGAGATGGATAAAGCTATTACTCCTCTAAAGATTGATCTCCTCTAGAGTGAATTACTTTAGCATATGACTAAATGATCCAAGAGTAATATAGTATGATCATAGCATGTGACAATTCTTCCAAGTATAATATGATATGATAGATGATTAATGTTAACACATAGACCACGCAGTAAAGATAAAGATATAAGAAATTAAGAGATAATGAGAAAAGAGAATTCGAATTGCCCATGCAGAAGACTAGATGAAGTCTAGTTATAAAGTTGCAGTTATAAAGCTTTAGTTAAATATGAATGCCTCAATCCGTACCTTAGTCAAAGCATCAGTTGAAATATTAATGTCTGCATTCAATTAAGTAATCAAGTAACTTACGTAGTCCATGCAAAGTTAATAATAGTAAATAAAATGTTTTGCATGGACAACACTTAAGTTGAAGCTATATGACACTTAAGTTAGCCTGTTAACTAAGTGATCGATATTTAGTTAGAGATTGAGTTCACTTTGATATCAGTTAACTATCAGTTAAATGTCCTTTATGGAAGGTATGGTGCATGTGTTGTGCATGATGAGGAATCCAATGATCCGACTTGGCACCTTTGAAGGAAAATTCGAAATTGTAATGCACAGGTGGTTAATTCTCATGCAACCATTTGCTAGGGTTTGCATGGAAGTGTATTTGGCTTGTTATTAATGTGCTAGGCACATGGAAAATTCATTACAATTATTACAATGGATCTCTCTTTTGTATTACTCTATGTTCTCTCTTATCGGGCAATATACTTATGTTGTAAAAGTCATTCTCTACAATCTATCTATTATACTATGAAGAATTGTCGGGGTTTTTCATCCTCTATGTTTTGAGGATTTTCCCCAAGGTACATCTTGTGTTGTGGATGAATGATTTATGTGGTTGAATGTTTTCATGGTTCATTGATTCAATGTTCAGTATTTTCACATTGATAAAATGTTTTAAAGTTCAAAGATATTCAATTTCGCTCATACATTAACAACAATATGTTGATCTAAAATATAATTTTATAGTAGCAAACAATAAACAATATTTCACTCATTTTCAACCTTTAATTAACAAGGTTCCAAGAGAAAATATATCTTATGGGTAGCACCAAGTTTTGGTCCTCTAGGGCAACTTATCATGCATAAACTAGTTTTGAAAATCACTTTATGACATCAGTAATTACAACCGTAAATCTTCCCAATCTTCTTCAAGATTAATGTTAAAACCCTTAACAGTTTCATCCTTAACTTATGTTCAACAAGACAATGCAAATGCTAGAAATGATAAAACCATGAAGATAAAGATAGTTGAAAATCAAATATGTAGTATGACAATTTTTGACAGTTGGAAAGGTGAAGTACATGTACATACAATAACCAAAAAAACCCTAGCTCCACCAAATATTCTCCACAAGTTAGCATCAACACTAACAAGCCTCCTTAGCTCCAAGCAAGACATCTCCCTTGTCCTTCTCAATGAGTACAACCTAGGTTTTAATCCACAAAACCCTAACTCCAATGTTTCCAAGGGGTGAAACCCTAACTCTAATATTCAAGATTCCCCAATTGCTCCAAGAAATACCAATTCTTCCAAGACAAGAGAGATAAAGTACAAAAACGTAAGAAAGACTAGCACACTCTTCTCCTCACATTTGTAACACAAAATAATGAAGTGATGATGTGGTATGAAATGAATTTTTCCTTCATCTATATATATGAGAGATAAGGATGGCCAACAACCCTTACAAGCAATCTACTACAAACACAAATAGGCTTACACATGTGAAGTGCTACACTCCTAGGGTACACATGTTTAGCTCCAAAGTGATGTTGTACACAAGCAAGGCTCCAATGCCAGGATGCTCCATGAGATGTGTCCAATGCCCCTTCTACAAGGCTCCAAGGACTTGAATGCTCCTCCTAAGCCATGTGCTCTACTAGGTACACTTCACCTACATGAACATTGTCGTAACCTAGACATCGTAAAGTCAACTCTATGCTACCATGCAAACATTTAATCCACCCCATGTTGTCTACGTCTCAATGCCCTCCTCTAGAATGCCAAATAGTCCAATGTAGGGCGTCCTCTCAAGCAAGAAACCAAACTACATGTGGCCATCATGAAGAATGTCCCAAGTTGTTTGAAGATCTCCAATGCTCAAATGAAGAATGTCATGCGAGTATTCAACTAAGGTCAAGCAACCAATGAGTAAGCCACCTCCAATGTGTAAGTCCATCATGGACCATCCAAAGGAAAAGCATACACCATGTAGCCCAAATATCATGAAGCAACCCGAAACATGGTGTAAACGCTTTCAAAGTAACTTTGAAAGCTAACACTCCCTTTTTACAAGGAAAGTGTTCTTAGCAACACTTATCTCCCTATACAACCCCACCAAACCTACCATTTACAAATGTGTATTTGGTGTAGTCATCGGATCAACCATTGTTTTCCAAGCATCACACTCTTCCATCAAGGCATCTCACCTTTCCTCCTTAAGACAACTAAAAGGCTCATACATAAAGGAAACTAATGCAACATAACTAGCATATCGCCTAGGAGAATGCCACCCCCATTGAATATTTTGGCACTCCTACCTGTTAGAATTAATGATTAATTTGGAGTTGGTTTTGGTTTGTTGGAGTTGTTGAGATATTCTCTCGACCTCCATAACTAAGTTTAGAATAAGTTGGATCTGACTCCAACTATATATATATATGTTGTAATTGAGATTCAACGTAATACAAATTATTATTGTGTGTTGTGTGCAAGCTCTGTCTGCTATCTCCATTTTCTTAATGTGGTATCAGAGCCTGGCTGGGCTTAATCCCTCACGGGAATACCCAGGAAAATGTGAGAGCCTGAGGTGCAATATTATTTAGTGTTTAGTTCTACCGTTGAGCTATTTGAGGAGTTGCAGAGCCGACTGGAGTTCGTTGAGGAGTCTGCCTTCAAGTGTTGTTCGCAATCTGAAGGACTCGTTGCAGATAAAGTGAAGAAGAAGCAAGATTGAGGATGCAGGCTGCTGAAGAGTCGTTTTTTTTGTGATTGCGTGGATAGTTACACTGTCAGCCGCTGCTATTCGTTGGGATTTTGCTATCGGTTGATGCTGCGTGGGTTGAACTGAACCGCCACACCTACGAGAAGAGTCGCCACACCTGCTCATCGGAGTTTGGCTTCACGAAGTCGCTACACTTGAATAGATCGTAGAAGCTGCTGCTGCAGATTCGATTGATTTTCGTATAAGAACCACATAGCATTTTCTATATTTCCAGTCTACAAGAAGAAGTACCTGCTCGTGTTCGTGCAAGGCACAAGTTGTTTCTACACTGAAAATTTTGTCTCTAAGAGGTAATATGGAGTCGTCTATTTTATTTGAGAAATTTAATGGCAGCAACTTTTATACATGGAAAGTCAAAGTACAAATGCATTTGATGAATAAGGGATTGTGGAATTTAGTAAAAGGAACAGAAAAAGCACCTACAGATGCCAAGCTATTAAGTGAATGGGAGAAGAGAGAAGACAAGGCCAAGGCTATTATTGGATTGGGTCTTTCAGACACCCAATTGCATTTAGTTGACTTAGCTAAATCATCTAAAGATATTTGGGAGTAGTTAAGTAAACTATTTGGAGAAAAGGATTTAAACTCTAAGTTCTCTCTGAAATTGCAACTCTTTAGCCTTAAAATGCGAGATGAGATGCCGCTATCGGATCATATAAATGTTGTAATGTCTCTTTTAAGGAAACTAGCTGATGTTGGTACCAAGGTAGAGGCAGAAGATTCTAAAGCAATTCTGCTAAACAGTCTTTCTTCTAAATATAACAATATTATATTCACATTAAGTCAAATGTCTTCTCAGTCCTTAGAAGAAATGATAGCATCACTTTTAGCTGAAGAAAAAAGGATGAATCCAGAGAATACAAATGTTCATCATGAAATTGCATTATTCTCCAAGGGTAAGATGAGGAAAAATAAGGGCTCAGGTGAATGTTTTTATTGTCACAAATATGGACATACAGCATGGAATTGCAGAAGTCGTGCAAAAGATATTCTAAATGGTAAAGAAATGGCGAACATTGCCTATCTGGATGATTCATTTGAATCAGATAGTGACGAGGAATCATCAGAACATCAGAAATCATTAGAACATCCCCTCAAACTATTCTAAAAGAAAAAGGACTTATGTTTTTTGTTTGTAAGTGTGGGTGTGCTATTTTATGTTGTAATGTGTTATTTTACAAGTATAGGGTGCAAAAATAAAATGATACAGAACCACAAAGAATAGGCCAATTAAGGTCCATACTGAAGTGACCCGTCGTGCTCCTGGAGCATCAGTAATAGGTTGTTCTTAATAAGGTTAAGTTGATGTGACTCGTCGTGCTCCGAGAGCATCAACACAGGTTATTTATGCGAGGTCAGTTGTGAAATTGACTGCTGAAAACATTTTGTACCTAGATCACTGTCCTATCTTACTGTCGAAATTTGCTCTTCGGGGGGATTTCACAGATGGAAGTGTATCCATAAAATGGTTCAGTATCGAGATTGTCCTTTGGGAGGTCGAGAAGCGTCAATTGTGCAAAGAACATCACAGATGGTCAGAAGCGTTTTGACTTTAAATGTGTCAATGGAAAGCTCGAAGAAGAGGAAGAAGAAAGAGCGGAAGCCGTGTGCAGAGTGAGTTTCAATGCTGATGAAGACCAGATCAGACAGAGATCTATGTTGTGATTTGAGAGTTGTAATATGTGGTATGTAATCATTAAGGGAGGGTGTTAGAATTAATGATTAATTTGGAGTTGGTTTTGGTTTGTTGGAGCTGTTGAGATATTCTCTCAACCTCCATAACTAAGTTTAGAATAAGTTGGATCTGACTCCAACTATATATATATATATGTTGTAATTGAGATTCAACGTAATACAAATTATTATTGTGTGTTGTGTGCAAGCTCTGTCTGCTATCTCCATTTTCTTAATACTACCTGTGACTGAGCCTCCTCAAACCTTGAAGACTCTTCTAGTGTCTCACTAGAATCTACAAGTGCCATTGGATTACAACAAGTAACTTGAAAAATCCACCCTTTGTCATCTATCTAGCAAAAGCTCTTCGACTAGCTAGAATACAATCATAAACGGTTGTCTTTCAAATGCAACTCTCTATTGTACATTTGTCATTAAAGTAAATGAAAAGAAGATTATTCTTCAAACTAGGGACCAATAAAACACAACTCAACTCAAGAACATTGCCTGAAGGCATCTTGAAGGAAATAGAACCAAGTCCTCTTACAAGATAAGTAGCATCATCACCAAGCTCCACACTTGTGCCTCCTTCTTACCCCTAAATCGGAATCCTACTGAATAATGGCTTTTCATATGTCAGGTCTCGAAGCTTCACTAGCTGGTACATACCAATCAACACTAGACACACTGTTAGGAGACAAACAAGAGACCATGGAGAAGGAGGTATCAGACTAAGAGGAAGCCTCCTCTACACTTGTTGAAGTCCCCACTAGAACTGGTTTTGCTTCCTTCCCCTTCTTCAATGAATAATGGTTGGCATAATGTCCCATCTCATAACATCAGAAACACATCATCGTATTCAAATTCTTCTTAACTGTATTTGTATCTTCCTTTTTCTTGTATCCTTTCTTGCTACTTTTCTTTGTCCTCTTGACAAAACCAATCACATCTTCTTCCTCTTGTTTTCCTAGAACAAGAGTCTAATTTGATTTCTTCCTGGACAAGATTATTCCAAAGCTTTGTGAACTTCGACAAGGACTCACATGCACAAATACTTGAACAAAAGGCATCTAGAAAATAAGTCCAGTCAAAGCAATGGATATCAACTCCTTATCCTCCACATGTGTTCTAATGGCATTCAACTAATGTCTTAACTCAATGGTCTCGATCATGTAGATAACTGCAATATCTGTCTTGCTCATACAAACAATAACAATCTTGTTTTGTAAGAGCATTTATCGAGAAACACAAGAGATTTGAAACAATTCAATCAAAGCTCTAAACATGTCCATATTGGTCGTCTTCTTTGCAATGTGAGATGAAATGGTCCTTCACTGAGTCAAGAATAATTCTCTTTCCTTTTGAAGAGTGGACATTGTGTTGGATTGATAGATTTTGGAACCACTTCCAAAACAACTGATGTCGTCTTCCACCCTAGTGTTTGGCCTGAAGCATTCACTAAAACTGACTAGAGATTACTTTGAAAGTTACAAATATCATGTTGGTGAATATATCGTCAAGGGTCCATAAGCAACGCATCGGATTCACTGGGGTGTTGGCAAACATCGAGAGATTTAAAAAATACAAAAATATTATTATTTTTCATTTTTTTAAATATCTAAAGCAACAAGAATAAACACATTGTCACATGAATATTGAAAGAAAACCGATATATAAGATGTATAAGACGTCTAATACATCACACATAAAAATATGAATCGTGCTCTAAATCTTGAGTTCCCGACTCATGAATCACAAATAAATACAACCAATGTATCTCAAATACAGTGAAACTATCAAGTAAATAAACTATTGATTCCCTATACCCCTTTTATGGGTGAAGGTAACCACTCTGGAAATGGCTCTGCCTCTAGATCTAGAAGGCCCCGACAATCATGGAGGTCGCAATGGACTCTATGTATATTTTAAATCGCTATGTATGTATATGTATATTTTAAATTAATAAATGGGCAAGGACATTTAAAAAATTGACTGTGAAACATAAATCATAAATCATACATGTCGTCGAACCATTGTCTATATTGGGATCCTATTAGTAATTATCAATAGCACCCTATGCCTCCTTTCTCTAGGCTCTAGTCCTTGCCTCTACCTCTAATCTCAAATTTGATTCTCTGAGGACATTAGTCAACGACTCAACATCTTACAATTTTGATGAAACTTCCTAATCCAATTGTTAAAATACGGTAGAAAAAACTTCCCATGTTTAATAAGTGATTTTGCTTGAATGGAGAGTACAATTTCGTTAAGATCGTGACATAAGAAATCAATAATGAACCCCACCAACATCAAGGTACATAGAGAGGTTGATGTGCTTGATTAAATGTCAATCCCATACCCTTATACATGATAGAGTCTGGTGGAAACTTTGCAATCCTGAAATCCTGAAAACTATTAAGTTGTTGAATTTTGAATGAGATCTATAATTCTACTTTTTGCATATGAAGTTCGATGAGGTTCTGAAAACTATTTAAGTGGTTGAATTTTAAATGGGATCTATAATTCTACTTTTTGCATATGAAGTTCGATGAGGTCCTGCAGAATAAGATAAATTTTCACTCCTAAAAATCTATTTTCTCTTAAAAAGCGTCTCTGGAAACTAATTTGTATATCTGTGTATAGGAGCTGTAAGTTTGTAACTACCATCTGATTTGCTGCATGCGATTGAAAAGATTTTTCTGTAGTGGCGAAAAAATCCTTGACTAAAATCAAGAGAACATGCAACAAATACCTAAAAAAGCTACTTTTCAACAGTTGTTTTCCATCGTGAAAGGAGAAAGCGGAAAAAACTACAATGCTGTTCGCTTCAGAGTGAAGAGAATCATTGATGCAGAACCCTGGTGGGAACACACAGCATGCGATCAGAGGCAGCTAGGGTTTCGTCCAGCGAGCCACGGCTTCGACTCTTTGGAGAAGCTGCAGATGAGTTGTGTCGGAACTGGACGCTTGCATCCACAATACGGCTCTGCTTAGCGTTAAAAAAGAGGGACAGATTTCTTGTGCTTTAAGAGGATGCATGGTGAAAAGTGGAAGTTTTTGTTAATTGCCTTACCTTATAATAAATTACTCGAGTTGGAGTTGGGGTTGTTGGCTAGGATATAATCAATGGGAGTAGACTCCCACCCCAATAGTAAGAGTCCATCTTAGGTTTTCCACAAAGATTTAAACTTGGATTTTTGTTGAGACAACCATTAGTCTTTATCGCTCGTTTCTAACCTTAAGTTATATGATTTTGTTTGTTACATTAAATAACTTTGTGAGGCATGTCAAACAAAAACAAGCAATTTTATTTGAAATGAGGGTATGAAAAATATCATTGAAAGGTGAGAGATGATGTTGAAAATCACACTAAAATCACTTTGTGGGTTGTTTGTGATGAAGATTTGTATTTGATGTTAATCATGTGTTTATGCTATCATATGATGTTGAGGATGTGAACTTAGAAATATTACTAGCTTCTTGTGCTTTAATCTTATAATTTAGATACGGTTTTGATTTTTTTTTGAGATTGATGGCCCCATCAACTTCATGTTGGAAAATTCATTTTTTGATTGTTTTTTAGTGTGTGATTTCTTGAGGCAAGTATTTGGCTCTTCGTATCGACATAGAATAATAGTATTTCACCTACTTTGTTCTTTGAACTCTTTGATGCAAAACTTAATCTTATTACAATATTGCTTGGTACTTAAGCAATGAATCTTCAATTACAGGTAACCATAACTCCCAGTGTTCATCCACATCCAACATTAATAGCTCAAATAATCTTAGTTCATCTACATTTATAATTGTGTAATTTCCCATGTAATAAGGAGAATCCTACAAGAAAGCATTAAAACTAATTTGTTTAGAAATATGAAAAAGGTCGATACATAATCAACCTGGTTTTAATCATTCAATCCCTTGAATCTCGCCATTGATGAATACATATCTTACTATGTCTCCAGACTTTAAATCATGATCATTTTAGTGTTAATCATGTCCAACCTTGTATTTGGATTAAGCCACTTCCAAATTTTGTTACGCTTACTTATGCATTTGTTTAATCTACTCTAGGAACTTCACAACCACTCTCCACGTTCCTTCTTAACCCTCTAGTACTTGTTAACCAAGGTCAAATGGCTCTTAAGGTAAAAATTACCCAAACAAGTCTCAAATGGATATCATTGTGTGGAACAATGAATCATCCAATTGTAATTGGATTGGATTTCAGACATATTTTCATTTCAAGTTGTGGGAAGCTTATAATTGTACAATCTTAGCATTTATAACAATGTTTCGTTGACCATTTTAGAGTGTTTATCCATTTGAGGACGAAAGGTCATGCTTTGCTTCCTTGTAGAATATGTAACAATGTTTGATTGACCACTTTAGAATGCCCATTTGTTTGAGGATGAAAAGTTGTGATTTGCTTCATATGTGTGTAATCTAAAAGCTACTAAAAATCTAGTGTCCCAATTTGAAAAGAATAAAGAGGGCAAACAAAAATATACCTACACATGGGAAATATCAACTGTGTTACCTAGTTTATTGTAATTTTCTTTTTGTATGGGATAAGCATTGTCATTTTCTTTAAATGATTCATCACTACTAACACATAATTGTACATCTAGTACACATGGGAAAGAACAACTTTGTTGTCTAGTTTGTTGTAATTTTCGTTTTGTATGGGATAAGTCGTGTCATTTTGTTTAAATTATCCATCACTACTAACACATAATTGTGCATCTAGTATGTTACTAGAAGTTCCCCACAAATCCACAACTATACTCTTACTAGCATAGTTCATCTTAACCCGATATCTATTGAGCATCAAGGGTATAAAAAAAAGAAATGTAAACCTCTTGACACTAAAGATATCTAAGCTTCTAATGGATTAGTATTTAATTTATTTATTTACTAAGCTCTGTTTTTCTTTTTCTTTTTTGTTCACATAGAAGAGGAATGACATTTTTTTTGCATTTTAGTTTATGCATATGACAAATACTTGGCACATCGATCTCCACCCATACTATAAGAGAACCTCACTTCTCTTATTGCAACTATACTAGTTTTCTTTTTCTTTTGTGTTTAAAACTTTAATTTTTTTTTATGATGGATATCAATATTTTTATATTTTAGATTATGCATGTGATATGTATCCTCACTTAAACTATAAGATAATATCTCTTATCGTGATACAACAAAGTCTTTATAAAACACGAAGAGGAGACTTTTGTACCGTCCACTTACATTATAGGAAAAATGAAATATCTACCTAAATTGGACAAAGTTTTGTTCTATCAAAAATGTTCTATACACTAGAAAGTGTGTCTCTTAAATCAGCATCAACCTTTTCAAATAACACATATGTTGAGCTTATAAAGCAGTCCATCTTTCAAATGAAAACCAATTACAACATTAGATCTACAAGTTTTCTTGAAATTTACAACTTTTCAATAATCTTTATTCCCCTAAATTTTCATAATAATAATAAAATTAAAAATAAAAATAGATGTTAATAAAAAATCAATAACCTCGCTTTAATTACTAATTTTAAGTAGAAGTATGGTATCCAATTTAAGTGAGCTCTCTATGAGTCATTTTCTTGAAAGCTATGAAGTAATAATTAATCATCCAATTTCCTAATTTAATACTCCATAGCTTTCAAGATATCATAAAGTGATCATTTATGATATGTTGGGTAATTCGTATAGCTCTATAAAAAAAAATGTGTGTCACATGTCATCAGCATGACTCCCATGCAATGTATTCAAGCATCTTCTTCACCTCAAAAGGTGTTTACAGATTTAGAAAAATCAATACTAGTGCATTGTAAAGGTATTTGTAGATCTAGAAAAATTAATACTAGTGCATTGTAGAGTTCTTTCATTCAAAATGACTAAAAGCCTATTCATGTGCTCATAAGCTTTGATCTAATGGTTTGCATTTTTTCATCTAGTTAGTGCACTAGAGGTTTTGCGATGGGTTATATAAACTCATGAATCATGTTAATTTAATGAGTTTATTTGTAGTTGGGCATTACAAAGTGGTTTAAATTTTTTTAAGGTATATTTTGAAGCCATTTTCACTAATTATGGAGTCGAGATACATAATGTGGTTCTTTCTAAACTCATCTTTTTTAGATTGGCTGGTAGCCAAGTGTATTCTTAATGTTTGAAGCATTGTCTCAAATTGTAATACTATAGTTTTGACATTTGGCATGTATTAAATCAAATAATGTAAAATGTTGTAAATATGCTAGTAACGATTTTCAGTGTGGAGTTCAAGGCCAAGGCCTAGGCCTATCTAATGAATGACTAGACATGTATGATGTAAATATCCATATATTGACTATGTGTTAGGTTTGTTATGATGAATTAAAGCTCTGCAAATATTTATGTTGGAATATAATATAATGGTCCAAGATGGCTACGTATAGAGTACTAGAGGGGCCATAATTCCACTAGAGGGAAGAGGAAAAGAGGCATATGGGAAAGAAAATCTCCTTTTGCCTCATGCCAACCTTAGAAATTATATTGTTTTCTACCATGTGCATAACATAAGCCATTTACCTCTTTCGACTTATTGAAACCAAGTTTTTGAATATATATAGTTATTATTAGGATATTTAGACACTTTGCAGTTAATTAAGATCAACTTGTTATAATGTATCTTTAGGTAAAGTGTGTTTATTTAGTATGCATAAGTATGCATTTGTACATATGTAATCAAACGGTCATGATATGTTCTATCCATAAAGTGATCTGACGGTTCCTTCTCACCTCGATCTTAACAACCATTGATCATTGACTTAGCACCTGATTGGTCCATGATCTCTATTTAAAGAGCATGGAGGGTCATTTGCTAGTTGATCGATTGTGAGAAACTCATTGTAACATTCTTTATCCTTTGTATAATAATATTTCCTCGAGTAGTTATTTGGTTGGGGTCATGCAATGTTTCTTTCTTTGAGAATTTTACCCTAGTAAAAACCCGATGTGTTGATTTGTGGTTTGTTTGTGTGAGTGGTTGCTCAAGGTGTTCAATATTTTAGAAATATCATGTGTTAGTCGAACTTGATATCAAAGCTCTTATGAAGTTTTGTTTCCGTTGGCGATCGAGGTCTTAAATTGGTGTTGTCGATGACATCAAAGGATTTATTATTTTGATATTTATTTGCATTTTCAGGCACAGAGAGTTATTACATTGTGTATGGTGCACTTATTTTAGTTGGAAACATTTTTTTTTGTTTCACTAAAAAAGGTTATGTTTGCCCAAGATACGACCATTTTACCAAATTGGGAGGTATATCGTTTACAGTTACACATTTTAAAGATATTTTCTCATATTATTTCAGATTGTTGCTTGGTTTTTATTTTATTTTTGGGTTGTTGCAATTTCAATTAGCGTATGCTCTTTGTGTACTCAATGCAAACCCATCAAATTATAAACATAGTGGAAAGGTTTTCTTTACTGCACATGCTCTTTGTCGTGTGCTTTGTGCAAATTTGGTAAACCATAAACATTGAGAAAAGTTGCATTTCTGGGAAATCTAACCAATGACTAACCCCAAATTTGAGGCATTTAAGTTTCATAAATTCATTTTTTTGTTTTTGTGTGATTGTGTAAAGTGTCTTGCAAGCCAAAAACATGTTTTTTTTGTTGGCATGCTCTTCCAACAACAACAATAACGACTCCATTCTCCTCCATAATATTAATAAATATTTTGCTTAACACACTTGGTTAAAAGTCACTTTAAAACATATGAGGTCTTGGGTTCAAATCCTTTTTGTTACTTATGTAAAAGTTCGTGTAACTTTAAGTTAGAAAGTAAATATACTATAAAAGTGCTTCCACTTGTTTTATAAAAGTGGGTCTCTTATTTTGAAACAACTTATTTGTAAAAGTGAGCTTATATGCAAAGTTAGTAGTAGGGGATTCTTTACAGCATTTTTTGCTCCCATCATCACGTGGATCAACCTTTGCTTACCATGTGGCTCCTTGGCTCCTTTTTATGCCTTTCTTAAAAAGGGAATAACTTTGGCATTTAATGTCCATTTTCAATGTTGTTTTTTTTAAACTACCTATGTTTTTGAGATATTTGCATATAGGCCATTAGTGTGTGCCTTTGAAGCCATATTACCTATGTATTACAATATGGCTACTCCATGTGATATCCTACTTTACTAGTGCCAACTACTTCTCATGGAAAGTTCAGTTGGAGGATGTTCTACAAAGTAGGGGACTTTACTGGATTACTTTGGGAAAACAAATTGAGCCTATTGACAATGATAAGAAAATAAAATGGGCCAATAAATGTGATGACGCTCGTGGATTAATTGGGATGTCGATTTCTATTGATTTATTATTACACCTATTAGGCATTGATGAACCAATCGTTGCTTGGAAAAAGTTGGAAACTGTGTTTGGTAAACATAATGAGATTCAAGGCTACCAACTTGAAAATGAGTTGATTGCCTTAAATCCAAGTGATTCCTCTTGGATTCAAGACTATCTATCTAAATACAAAACCCTTCAGACCATTAGTTGAAGAATGCAACATTAAAAGGGAAGATAAACAATGTGTTTTTTATATTTTTTCCAAGCTTCCACCTATCTATTATGTTTTTATATCTACCTTTTACTCCATGAAAGAATCTTTGGGGATTCATTATACATAACCCACTCTTCAATCTCTTTGTGACTCCTTAATTATAGAGCAAGATAAGCTCATACATCTTGGATTAATAAGTAATGTCAATACATCTAGCAAATCCTTAGATGTACATAGAAGAATACAACCAAGAAATCCAAGAAGCAACATCCTCTCAATAATAAGCAAAACAAGGGTCCCAAACCCTTTCGTCTAACTCATCCTTCCAAGGGCGACAAGGGTACCAACTCGAAAGGCAAGAAGACTGAGAGTCATTGCAACTTTTGCAGGAAAGATGGTCATGTGGAATCTAAGTGTTTCAAGAAGATGGCAGCCGTGGAAGCAACAATGAAGAAGCACAACATCAACCTTGATTCGTATTATTCTAAATTTACAACTCATGGACATACACTCTGTGCTTCTGGTTTTCTTTCAATGCATCTTATTCCTCTTATTCTAATGAGTGGCTCATTTATTATGGAGCATATCATCATATGGATAAAGATAAAGCCATATTTTCTAGTATGAATGAATGTAACACCAAACAAATATTTTTTGGTGATGATACAAATCTTAATGTTGTAGGATCTAGAACAATTCAGATAGCTTGATGATGGTTATTTCAATGATGTATTATGTGTTCCAAGGATTTCTTGCAATTTGTTGTCAATTTATCAAATCACTCATTCTATTGAAGGTAAGACTGAAACATTTACACCTCACCAAGTTGTAATAAAGGTTTTCAAAGATCCTAAGCATGTCCCAGCTACTGGAATTGTTGATGATGTTACAAAATTCTACATATTCAACAACTTTGGGTCCTCGCCTTTTTCCTTTGCTTTTATTGCTTATAGCGATGACTTGAGAAAACTTTGGCATGAGCAATTTGGCCACTTAAACTATCGCTCAAAGCAACAACTATGTAAAGAAAATATGGTGATAGGTCTTCTGATGGTGTTTGTTTTGGTTGTGTACTCGAAAAACATCATCGGGATAGTTTTGAAAAATGTGCCTCTTGGCACACCTTGAACCCTTTGCAACTTGTGCATAGTGGCTTGTGTGTTCCTCTTCCATCTACTTGTTTTTTTGGTTACAAATATTTCTTAACTTCCATTAATGATTACTCCAGACGTAGTTGGGTTTATTTCATAAAAAATAACAACAAAGTATTTGGCATGTTCTTGGCCTACAAGGCCCTTGTTGAGAAACAATTTGGTCATCAAAAACTTAAGTTAAAATATGATAATGGGGGAGAATATGTTGACAAAAAAATTGTTTCTTTCTGTGTTGCACAAGGCATCCAACAACACATTCTCCCATATACACCACAACAAAATGGTGAGATGAGTGAAAGAATTGCACCTTAAAATAAACGGCTATTGTATGCTCCAAGCTAAGGGACTAAGTCTTCAATTTTAGGTTGAAGCCATAAATTGTGCAAATTACACAGTTAATTGCACTCCCACTAAATCTTTAAAATGTATCAGATCTTAATAAGCATGGAGTAATGTGAAATTAGATGTCAGCTACTTCTATGTGTTTTGTAGTGAAGCATGGGCTCATATTCCTAATGAAAAAACATAAAGAATTGCAGCCTAAAAGTGAAAAGAACATATTTGTTGTATAATTTGAAGATGTCAAAGGTTATAGACTTATTCAACAACATTCCCATGACATAATAATTAGGAGAGATGTTAAAGTGGATGAAAATATCTCAGTCTGCAATCCTAATTCAACATTTGTGCCATTTGTGTCTTGTGAGCCATCTTTAGTGCTTGTGCCATCTTCTACTCCCAACTTCCTTGACAATGTTCCTAGTCCAGATTATGATGATTATAGTGAGGATGAAAATCCACCTTAGCTTTCTCCTTTGGTGTTTGTTCCATATTGTACTCCCAACTTCCTTGATAGTGTTCCTAGTCCGGATTCTGATGATTATAGTGAGGATGAAAATCCACCTCCGCCTGCTCATTTTCCTTCAGTTACACCAACACAACTACTTCTTCTACAGGTCCATTCAACATGTGAATTGACTAGCGATATTGTCGATGATCCTAGATATCATCATCAAACACATTCTCAATTCCAGCTAGCCACCTCTCTTTTGGCTCAAGTTTCAAAGAATCATGATCCAAATATTTTGCAGAAGCTTCAAGGAATCCAGATTGGGACACAACTATGGATGGAGAATATTGTTCCTCAATGGTGAACAATACTTGGGATCTTGTGCCTCTTCTTAAAGAAAGAAAACTTGTTAGATGTAAATGGGTCTACATAACGTAGTATGCATCAGATGGTAGTTTTGAAAGGCTGGAGGGAATGTTAGCTGCCAGAGGATTTTCCCAGGTTGAAGGATTTGACTACAATGAAACATTTGCCTTGTTGCCAAAATAAAGTCCATCTGACTTGTTATTTCCCTTGCAACCTTGCATAAATGGGATGTCCATCAAATGGATGTCAAGTATGCCTTCTTGCATGGGGATTTGCACGAATAAATTTACATGGAACAACCTATTGGCTATGTTCAAAATGACTCTAGCCTTGTTTGTTGGCTTAAGAAATCCTTGTATGGCCTTAAGAAAGCTCCTCGAGCCTAGCATGTTAAAATGGATAGCTTTCTCCTTAACACTGGTTTTTCTAGATGTCATTCTGACACTAATGTATATATCAAGAAAGTAGGAAACCATCTCATCATTTTTATTCTTTTTGTTGATGACCTTCTCCTTACTAGTAGTGACCATAAAATTTTAACCCATGTGAAATCTAGTCTTAAGCAGAAATTTGAAATTACAGACTTAGGACATTTGCATTAAATTATTGGCCTCAAGTCTTGCAAACCAAAGAACGAATCCTTCTTTATCAATCTAAGTTAGATTTTGACCTTCTTCCTTGATTTCACATGGAAGATTGTAAACCAACCTCCTCTCCTTTCCAAACTGGAGTCAAACTTTCTGCCACTTGCACTTCACCTGAAGTAGATGCCACCTTGTATCATCAACTTGTTGGTAGTCTTTTATACTTGACTCATATCCATCTTGATATTTCCTTTGTTGTTGGTCTTGTTTCCCTCTTTATGCAAATTTCCCATGAAACCCATTGGAAAGCAACATAAAGGATACTTTGATATATTCAGGGTATAGTTCAAGTTGGGATTCATTATAGTTCAAGGGGGGTTCCTTTTTTGGCTGATTTCAATGATTCAAACCGGGTGAGGATCTTGGTGACCAAAAGNTGAGGTCCCTGCTTGCCACGCCACACCTGTTGCAGATGAGGTCCCTGCCACCTTAACATTGCAGATGAGGTATGATTGATCCTCTTCTATGCCTGCAACTACAAGTTATGTTTCCAGTATTGGTTCTAGACCTATCACTTAGGCTTGTAAGAAACAACAAGCTCTTTCTCTTTCTTCAACAAAAGCAAAGTATCAAGCCACAATTAATGCAATTCAGGAAGCTTTGTGGCTTTGACAGATCCTTTCAGAGTTTGGATTCGAACAATAGCATCTGACTATCATTTGGTGTGAAAATCAAAGTGCCATCAAGCTCGCCAAAGATCCAATTCAACATTAGCACAACAAACATATTGAGCTACATATGTACTTCATCAAAAAGCTTGTTCACGATCGCATTTTCAAAGTGTTCTTTTTCCCTATAAATGATCAAGTTGCAAACAACCTCACATAGTCTCTTACAAAAGCGAAGTTTTCCAAACTTCAATCTATGTTAGGAGTTCAAGAATTTGTCATTAATGAGGGTAGGCTCTAATGCCTCCTTCCTTCTCCTATGATGTCACTTTTGTAAATCCTTCAATCATATTCCAAGTTGTTTTTAAGGGGAGATGTTAGGATATTTAGACACTTAGAAGTTAGTTAAGATCAACTTGTTATAATGTACGATTACTAACTACAACCTAGTTTAGGATAACAAGCAATCAATAGTAATTAACTCACATTTGATTTCATCTATATTAATGAACTATAAAGATTTTGCACTTCAAGTAGTATTTAGATCGTTATCTTATAGCACATTAGCAAAAGTATCTTAATTGTCATATCATATATTATGTTGTGAGTATTAAGCGGTCTTTAAGACTATCTTGCATTTGCTTGTCTTTATTTCTATACGCTGCTAGATCAATTTATTGTATTGTTTAGATAACTCTTTTAGTTTCAAATTAACTCATAAGTTGATTTAAGCATTCAGCCTTAGATTATTTTACTAGGGTCTACCCCCTTTGGCTTTGTTTAAGAGTTGGCCTAAATAGAGGAGTCAAGTATCAAGGTGACAATGACACAACTCAAGGCTTTCCCCCAAGGCCGCACCCAATGAGTTAATTTTTTTCTCACTCAAAGGTGTATATTAGGTGACAACACAACCGACTCTAAGATTCATCCAATCTCATTTGAATAACATGGTGGGAACAAATTGTACTTTAAGGCCAGCTTCATCCAAAAGCATTGTCAACCACTTTAGAACATTGACTACCCTAACACACCATTCGAGAAGTTTTGATCCAATGGAAGGATATCCAACCAAAGATGTCACTTGGAAACCAACAAAAAAATTTGTAGCAATTTCCACATATCTATCCTTACAAACAAGGTTGCTTTTGAAAGGGGAAAACATGTTAAGGCCATATCCTAAACTCTCTACTATGGGTACTCATTAGTTAGTTAATTAATAAATGGGGTCATCTTATTTGAATAAGGCCCGTTAATAGTTACTTAATGTACAAAGGGTCCTCTTGATAAAAGAAGGCTTGCGAGGTAGTTAGTACCCATTAATGATAGGGTTACAAGTAATTAGGTATTTTGTTGACGTGAAGCAATTTAAAAAGCTAAAAAGTTGTAACACACCAAATATAATATATGTAAATAAAAAATAAATGAGTTAAGTAAATAATAAATATTGTATATGCTAATGTAATAACGACATGTGAAGAGATAACTCCTCACTATTATACTATATATATGCCAATCAACTATGTAAATCCATATCATCAAATTATTAAATACATATTTGAAAGAATTCTCTCTCAAGAGGTATCAAAACCATCGATTCTCCATTTTTTCTCACTCCCCTCTTCATTCTCTCTTGGCCCACACATTTCACACAAGTCACCTCTCCCCCATTACCTCATCTCCATGCATCATCCCCTCCAATCCTTGTGCACTCATTCCTCTCATCAACCCCTCCAATCCCTATGCACCCATTGCTCTCCAAGCCCACGCCTCCCTAATTCCTCCATACGTTGTCCATCCCATACGCTCCATACTCCATTACGCCCACCATTACATTCCTCTATCCAATCTCCAAGTCGCTTCCACTGTGTGCCTCGGTTTCATCGTGCCCTCCACCTTCCAAGTCGACTTCCTCCATACACAATCCATCCAACGCTCTCAATTGCTCTCCATCCCAATCACCTATCGCCCACTGCACAATCACCCATACACCCATGATCCTTCCTTGACGCCATTATCACGCCTTCACCTAGGTTTAAATCCTTAATTCATCCATTTCAAAAAAAAATTCTTATAATAATCTTCTTATTATTAAATTATTATTATTATTATTATTATATTTAAAACTCCAATTTCTTATTTCACTAAAATTTAATATAAGTTATTATTAAATTTTCTAATAATAATTATTATTATTATATGACCATCAATACTATTAAAAACATATATATAATAATATAACATCATCATCACTGTTGTTGTTGTTGTTATTATTATTATTATTATTCACAACCTCTAAAACCTTCCAAAGATGAATACAGGAAATCATGAGGGAGATTATCGACGCTCCCGAAAACTTAGCAAAAAAAAATGAGAACGAATCCAAATCCAAAATTAGAATACAAGCATATAGTTAGGACATTCAAGAATTTAGCAAAATATTATATGAAGTGTTGTCATTATTACAAGCCTCCAAAATAGCTAATAATAGTACGAGCAACCCTCACTCATTATCGCAGTCGCTTTTCTCATCAAATACATATAATAATGATGATATCATTCAAGATGGTGAAAAGGAAAGAGTAAAAGAAGACAATCAAGAAACCGGCCAAGAACCAAACCAGGAAGAAATGATTGATGAAGATGAAGTCAAAAGGAATATGGCAAAGACATCACAGTAAAATTAAGTGATCATGAGGATAAAAATGAATACATGGCAGAGCATCTAATCAAAAAGAGAGCCAAGAAAGAAAATGATGAGGATTAAACCATGACAAACCTTTTGAAGTCACGAGATGGAAATGACCCAAGTTTGAAGACAAGATCCATTGATCAAATAGTGAACCCTCATTATGGGTAGGGTAGTTCAAAATTGCCACTACACCCACGATAGAAGAAAAATATAAACCATATCGACCGCCTCCTTATCCCTCACCAAAGGATCACGCCACCAAATACAAGGAAGGATAAGAGCCAATGTTTCAAATACAATGCTCCAAATGGGATGCCAAGTCATAAACATGCATATGCGCCATAAATTAATGAATATTATGTCACTCATGTGACAAACTCCTAAATGAATTGCATAAATGTCCACACAACTATAAAATCTATAAAAATGCCATGTGAAAATCCAAAGCAAGGATGAACCAAAAACCATACTGAGAGCCCATAAGGAAGATGATAGCGATTGTGAAAAAGGAACAATGTAGAGGACGAAAATGAAGTCCAAAATTTGGAAGATCAAGGTGAATCTAGATAAGAATTTTTTATCAAAATGGCAATAACAAAAACAAAGATACAAATGCACTGAATATTGATGAATATGAACATGATGTCGATAACGATTATGAAGAGAAAGATCTCAAGTATTATAATGATGAAGCACAAAATATTGATGAATATAAAGATGATGCCAATGACGATTATGAAGAAGATGAAAATCTAGAAGAATATAATGATGAAAATAAAGGCAAGGAAAACTATCTTAATCACGATGATGTAGAAGATGAGAATCCAAAAGATTCTTCGACACACGAAAATATAGTAGACCTACAGGATGCTGCAATTCAATGTGATCAAGAAACAAAAGAACAAAATGATGCCAAGACACAATTGGATCTTGTCAGATAAAGACAGAAATAAATTGTTTGAAAATTCTTTATAAAACACGATTTAATGAAATAAAAATATTAAAATGTAAGGGTGTTTCAATCTAGAAAGTAGAGTAGAGGTCGAAACTACAAATGAAGACACCTTAACCAATTTGATTGAATTAAGTCTTTAGAAGTTGCCACTAAAGATAAGGAGACCAATTCATAGTCAAATGAAACTAAAGGTCAAAGTGCTATTGCTAATGAAATTCTCACTCAAAGACCATGCAGAAGTTGAATTCAACAAACAATTCATTGGCATGCCATCAACTACAAATTCAACAATTTTTAAAGATCCATAGTTCATTAATGAGGAATCCATATGTAACATACCAACACTTACAAAAATATCAGAGATCAACATGACAACACAAGTTTCTCATGAAAATATCAAATCAGAAATTCAAAGGGGGTCAACTTATCCAAGTACCATATCGACGCCAAAATCACATAAGTTGTAGCATGCAAGACTCATCATATCAATATCGAAGGGTACCTAACCAAATTACCACTAAAATTAAGTTTTCTATTCCAATGGTGGATGAACAAGATTCGTTTGTCAAAGAATATCTCCTCAAGTGTAGTAACCTTCCTAAAGTTGCAACCAATTAAGCAAATATGGAGTATACGCCAAGTGCTCTTCTTTCTTTATTTGAGGACAAAGCTTTTCAGAAATGGATGACTTGTAACATACAAAATAGAATATATGTAAATAAATAATAAATTACTCCAAGTAATTAATAATATTGTATATGCTAATGTAATATTGGCATGTGAAAAGACATAACTCTTCACTATTATACTATATATATATGTGTCAATCAACTATGTAAATTCATACCATCAAATTATTAAATACCTATTTGAAAGAATTTTCTTTCAAAGGTGTTATTGTATTTGAAAGCTCTACTCATATGAGGTTGCCCCCTCGAAAAGGTAACTAAATGATACTACTCAATAACCAACAAAGATTTTACAACAATTTCCACATCTTCGTGCTTGAGGACAATGTTGCTCTTGAAGGGCAAAGCTTAGGGTCCTAACCTAACCTCCATGCTTTGGGTGCTTATTAGTTAATTAATCAGTGTACAAGTACATCTTATTTGAATAAAGCTCGTTTAAATAAGGTAGTTCTTACATATTCATTAATGGTGTGAACAAAAGTAATCATGAAGCTATTTATAGTGTTAAAAGGCTAGGGTATGTTTTGTGCATTCGGTTCCCCCCTCAAAGAGGCCCATGAGCATTGCTCACTCTATAGAAGATCTTCAATACAAGGGATATATTCTACAAGTTCAATCTTATTTTATCTAAATGTTCACAATTAAATACTTGTGTTACTTAAGTACGTTGTCTTAGTTTACAAACATGTGATTAGAATCCAAGTGTCTCCAACGTACATGCACTTTGGCATAAAGGTTAAATATGATAGATATAAGTAGTTTATAAGTTCTTAATTCTATTTCATATTAATCAACCAAAAATGTAGATTCTTAATTCCTTTTATTCAATGCCATAATCATCCTGGTCAATTTCTTTTAATTATTATTGTAAAATTGTTGTGTTAAAAGTCTTTAAATTCCTATACTCAAGCTAAGTTGGTATAAACTTTAATAGTATTGTGAGGCAAGATTGATATTGCACTTCATCTTCATTTCCAATTTTTTTCTATATATCTTCTAAATTGTTCTTCCTTGATGATGAATGAAATGAGAACAAAAAAATAGTACTTAATTTTCCCATAACAAATACTTACAATATAACAATCTACTGAAACCTACATTTTATGTTAAATATTTGTCTAAAAGATTCACTTTTTATATTATGCTATGAGATATTTGTCTAAAAGATTCACTTTTTATATATTTTTTTTTAATTTCACTATTTCAACAAATATCTTATTTAATTTAAACTACAAAATTTAAATTGTTCGTAAAATTAAAATAAATATTTTTAATATTGTACACATATCCATTATAAGTATTCCTTCACTATGTTTTGTTAAAATAATTATTTAAATTGATTACCACTGAATGCCTCATTTTCATTTTGGGTAATTCACCATTACATGTTCAAAATACAAATTTACAAGATACTATTTCCTACACCCGTGTATATAATATACATATCAAATCCCATTGAAGAATAAAGATAAGGGTGTGTAATAATCATTGTGAAATGAATTGTTATGCTTAAACCTGAGCTTCACCAATTCAAACTTTTTAAGAAAGACAAATTCCCTTTATTGAAGAATAAAGATAAGGGTGTGCACTAATCATTGTGAAATGTAAACGTGGATCTGTAATAATTATTGTGTTATGCTTAATCTGAGCTTCACCAATTCAATTTTTTGAAGAGAGACAAATCCCATTTATATGGAAAACCGACCTGGTTGAATTTAGTTACTTCTACTATCATATATTTATCACAGTACTTTCCTGTGATGGATTACCTACAGCACATTTAATGTTATGCTGCATTAAAGTACCCAACCTTTTAGTTCACATAAAGCAACCACATACTCAGAAATATTCAACTGGTATCGATCACCAAAGCTTACCGATTGTTGAATATGAATGGATAACTCCCTCGGAATTCAGTAGTCATAGCTAAATTTAACAATTGCATGAAGAACCCAACCCCTCTATACAATTTGATATTCAGCAAATTTTCTTCTATACATAGAGTCACAGCAGAACATATCACCAAGGCTGAAATTTGAATTGTTAAGAAACTTCCACTAAGGTTTGAGGTCCTATATTGCAGTCAGTTGTTGTAACTCAAACTCGAATCAGAAACCCGTGTCGGTGGTTGACGCCTTGCCACTCCAATGTCACAGGCATTCACTTTTGCAGCAAACCTCAATGAGCACAGAGATTCGTTGAGGGATTTGGGATCCGGTGATATGTTGACAAACATAAGTGTTTTTGAATCTCCACCAAGACAAGGCTGTTGATGTATCATATATACAGGCTCATTAGCTATAAAATTAACAACATGCATTGGGAAGATTATGTTAAGTGCAAACACTGACCTGAAGAAGATATGTAAGCTTTGAGTTCCTAAATGGAATATGTTGTTCTCTGTTAGCAATAGCTAAAATTACATCTCCCAAACAAGCCAAACTTTTGTTGATAGCCTGCATGCCAAGAACAAAATATTGATTAGTATTGAATGTCTACTTTTCAGCAAGATAGGGGCCTCCCATTAGTCCAACTCTTCTGGAAAAGCAAAGCCAGATCAGGAAAAAGTTACTCATCAATAAGAATCCACCAAGGCTCCCTTGAAAACATAAAAACAAGGTCACTGAGAAAAACCTGAGTTTCTTTAAGACGATCTCCAGTCGAGCCACTACGGGAAAGACGTTCACTTCCTGCCAAGTCAATCAGATTCAGAACTCCGTGGACATGTTGCTCTGTGCTCTGCAAGCCAATTCCATCATTAGTATATAATTCTACAATGGTGAAATTTTCTTTCTGAAATGTCAGCACAGAAAAACAAAATATAATATAAGAAATCAAAAAACAAACCTCATTCATTCCGGAGATGCGTAACGTGAAGACACAATGGCTTCGAGATGACTGCTCATTCATTGCTGTCTTGCCCACTGACCTGATGGTACAGAACAAGTATACTTGATCTCAATTTTGACTCTCAGAAAGATAAAAGGTAATAACTAGCCGACAAGCCAATGTGCCAGAATAAGCTCAAAGGTTTGCTCTACCCAGAAGTGACGGGCAGTTACAAAGAAGCTCCCAACGACAATCCAGATATAAAAATAGGTATGTTTTTTTAAACACGAGTGACAGGTATAACAACTTTGCAGGGACAATCCAGGAAAGATTAAAAAGAAGGAATGGAAAAGAGCATTTCACCCACAAATATCATATTCTCGAGATCTGGATGCAACGTGAATACAGTACAAAATCCAGAAACTCTTGACACAATGATTAAAGTGAAAACCTCCATGCACAAATGCTATTGTAATGTTAACCTTAAATTACATTGATAAAGCCTTGATTGTTCTCGAAAAGGATTTTTAAATTCTTCTTTTCAGAATTTGTAGTTGATGTTATTGTGTTGTAACCTTAAATTACATTGAATAAAGCCTTGATTTATGTGTGTTCTCGAAAAGGATTTCTAATTTCCTCTTCTTCGGAAGTTGTAAAACTGCAGATAATGTACATGATGTGGACAAGATGAAATAGAAAGTTCGGTGGGATCGCAAAATGTTTATTCATGGTGAAAAAAATTGAAATGACAAAAGTGGGCAGGCTTCTCCTTCTGATTTACTAAATAACTATAAGCACAAGGCTGTACACATTGCTAGCAATGCAAAAATGTGCATTCATCCTTGAAGAAATTAAAACATCGACAATTTTCTTCTATTGGCATAAATAATCATAAAGATGTCTTCTAATGGCCGCATGAATGACGACCTCCTTCTTTTACCCTCGGCTGCAACTCCTGAGCGAAAAGTGGGGAATGTAAACAAATAAATAGAAGCCGATCAATTCCCCTTTTGTCTGCTGAAACTAGTAAGAGATTTGACAGGAACACTGTAGAATAATCTCCTAAGATATAGAAGCTTAAGCCAACTCCTTCGTATAAGTTCTGTTGATACCTACACATTTTGGGAGCGACGTAATCAAATATAATTAGCCTAAATTAAACCTAGAGTCGCAAGTCAATCTGAATGCAATGTGATTGTCATATTATTTTAATGTCAACCTTAGATTATATTCAAGAAGCCTTCGTTGATGATTTCTAAATTCTTTTTCGGACTAAGGTTAACGTAGAAGATGTAGGAAAGGTTGACATCGAAAGTTTGCTAGGAATGCGAAATGTGTAATCCTAGTGAGTAAAATTAAATTTACAAAAGTTGGCAGTGTTCCCCTGATTTACTAGCCATAAGCACAAGGATGTACACCTTTACTAGAAATGCATAAATGTGCATTCCTGCTTAAATAAATTAAAACATTAATAGGCTTTCTTCCATTAAAATAAATAACCATAAAGATGTTTTCTAGTGCCCCATGAATGGCGGCCCCCCTCTTTTTCTCTAGTTTGCTGACCGAAAAGTGGGGTGTGTCAGCAAAGAAAACAGAAGCAGCCCATCAATTCCCCTTTTCTTTGCTGAAAAGTAGTAAAAGATTTGACATGAACACTGTAGAGCAAGATCAGGGAAGTGAAGAAATGGATGTTGGCAGAGTGTCATCAAAATCTCCTAAGATATATATTAATAGATATTAAAACAACATGGATGGAGGCGAGTATCAGCAAAACCTTCCTGCTTAAAGAAATTAAAACATTGACAGGTTTCTTTTATTATCAGATGTTTTCTGATGAGCCTATGAATGACACCCTCCCTTTTTCTCCTTCAGCAGTCACTGCTAACAGAAAAGTGGGGAATGTAAACAAAGAAAATAGGAGGTTCTCTCATGCAGCTTCATTGCTGATCCCTAGATAGATTTAGATTGGGGTTTGCTTTTCCTAGCCATCCCTGAGCACACATGTGATGGCAGTTTTTTTTATTTTTCGTAATCTTCATCTATAAAAGTAAGGCAAGGTTCAGCTGTTTATGATTTGAGCTGTCGCTATGCAACTCCTGTTTTCAGTTAATAAAATAATTCAGATTGGTACTTGCTGTCCATATTATCAGAGTTTTGTGATGCAGCATTTGTGTTCAGATGTTACTGTATTTTGGGTTTTCAGTTTTGAGTGCTAGAGTGTTTACCGTGATCTGAAAATTTAACATGGTATCAGAACAGCAGTTAACGGTATCCGGGATTCCATAATAAATTGAGGGAGCTGTCGGAGGATTTCAGTGAGTTTCATGCCCAAGAGCCTTTATTGATTGAAGTGATCTGGACATGTGAGAGATTCCAGTGTGTGATGCACTAAGTGCTCCAGTGTATTGAAAGATCTGCACCTGAAATAGGTTGCAGATCTTCAGTTGCCTTCCAATACTTATGTCCTCCACAAACTCCACTATGCAACTCTGCAATCACAGCATCAACTTCATATTTCTCCAAACACTTCATCAGTATTCCTCCTGGATCCTTCCAATACAAAATCTGGTCCATTAAAACATACTTCATGGCCTTTAGTTTCAAGGATCTACATTCACTCCTGTTCAATTCAAGAGGACACTGTAAATACAAAAGGAAATACACAACATCTTTATACCAGTCAGATTCAGCATACCTTTTATAAACCTGCTCTTTACTGTGCTCTGCTGTCATAATCTGCTCTGACTGTTCTGCCATGACATGAAGATTCAAAACCTGACAATTTGACTCTGTGAGAAGTTTAGCTAGTCCTTGTCCTTTTACCAACTTTGTTGGCTTAATTTCTATGTCATATTCCATGACCTTAGCTATCCATCTGCCTCTCTTTCCTTCGCTGTCAAGCTGTGCTAGAATCTCTTTCACTGCTGCATTTGGGACATATGCCACAACCTTAGAATGTAAAACATATATTCTAAAGAATTTAAGAGCTTTAACTAAGGCATAGGCCTGCTTTTCCATTATATTATACTTCAGTTCAGAGTCTCTTAATGTTTTACTGAAGAATGAAATTGGCTGTTCCAAATTATCAGAATTCTTTTGTAATAATACAGCAGCAATTGTGTCTTCTGATGCAAACGAGAAAATTACAAAATCTTTTGTATAATCAGGAGCAATCAACACTGGGGCTTCCACCAATGCTTGCTTTATGGCTTCAAATGCTTGTTTAGCCTGGTTAGACCACTTAACCTCCCTATCATTTTTAAGCATCTGAGTGATATGCTTTACTATTTCTGCAAAATTTGGAATAAACCATCTTAAAAAAATGATTTTTCCAACAAAGGATTGAATTTCTTTTTTGTTTCTGGGAATGCTGATTTTTAAGATAGCCTTGACTCTCTCTGGGTCTATCTTTATTCCCTCAGCAGAAACAATATGGCCTAACAGTTTGCCTTCTGTCAGGGCAAAGTGAGACTTTTTAGGATTTAGTGATAAACCAAACTTCCTGCATTTAACAAAAATTTGTCTTAAGTGTTTAAGATGATCTTCATCAGACTTAGGAAAGACTGTGATGTCATCTTGGTAGATCACAACAAACTTTTCATTTTCTCCCACAAAAGCTATATCCATAGCCCTCTGAAAGGTAGCACTTGCATTCATGAGCCCAAAAGGCATTTTGTCATACATAAAGGTTCCCCATGGCGTGGTAAATGCTGTTTTTTCTCGGTCCTCTGGCTGAACTGCAATCTGGTTATAACCAGAAAATCCATCAATCATTGAAATTCTGTGAGCACCCACAACCCTCTGCAAAATCTAATCTATTTTTGGCAATGAATAGTTATCCTTGAGACAAGCTCTATTCAAGTTCCGGAAGTCTACACATAGTCTTATCTCTCCATTCTTCTTCCGTACAGGGACTAAATTAGCAACCCAAGATGAATACCTTAAAGGCACAATGATTTTTGCATCCAACAGTTTTTTCACTTCTTTTTCAATTACTGGCAGCAATGCTGGATTTAGCCTTCTAAGCTTCTGTTTGAAAGGTTTAGTGTTTGGTTTTAGAGGGATTTTGTGCTGAATTATGCTGGTATCATATGTTTTTAAATCCTGATATGACCAAGCAAAAATATCCTTATATTCTTTCAGTAAACCAAGATATTTTCTTCTTTCTTCATCTAACAGCAATTTTGACAGTTTTATCATCTTAGGCTGATTTTCAGAACCAATGTTATACTCAATAACATTTTCTTCAGTAGTCTGTAAGGTGGGTTTTATCAGTGTATCATCTTTTGAAAATAGTCTTTCTAAAGGAACAAGTCCCTTAGGAATGAAATTCCCTTTTAACTCAACAATTTTATGATCAGCAATTGAATTTCTGCAAGGTTCATTTTCTACCCATTCTGAATCTTGTTCATGATCAACAATATCATCTGAAAATCCGCCTACTAATTCCAGAAATTCTTTTATTTCCTGATCATCATTAAAGACTTTCCAATGTTTAATATTATCTGGGACAGCAGGTCTATATCTTACATCAATTGGGTATTTCAGATGAGTGACCTTTGGGATATTGAAATAAGCTGCTGCTAAAGCTAAGGAGTCAGCTGTCTCATTATATTCCCTCGGGACAAAAGTGATATTGAAGGCTATGAAGAAATTTTCAATTAGATCCCAGACCTCATTCCTATAAACTTTCAATAAATGCTGCTTTACTTGGTACACATTTTTTACTTGCTGAATTATTAATTCGGAGTCGCCAAATACAGCAAGTTCCTTAATGCCCAAGTCTTTTGCTGCTCTTAACCCAAGGATCAAAGCCTCATATTCAGCAGTATTATTTGTTGTTTTAAACTCCAATTTGTACATAAGAGAAATAAACTCACCTCCTGCTGAAATCAATAATACTCCTGCTCCTGCCCCCTCTTTACTTGATGCCCCATCGAAATACATCTGCCACAAACCATTTGGTTCTTCTCTCTTTCCCTGAACTGGGATGTCTTTTTGTACTAGTAAAACTCCTTCATTTTCATCATTCAATTGCAACATACAAGAACCAAGATTTTCATCAATTGAATAGATCGGATGATTATTAATAATACTCCTGCTTCTGCCCCCTCTTTACTTGATGCCCCATCGAAATACATCTGCCACAAACCATCTGGTTCTTCTCTCTTTACCTGAACTGGGATGTCTTTTTGTACTTGTAAAACTCCTTCATTTACATCATTCAATTGCAACATACAAGAACCAAGATTTTCATCAATTGAATAGATCGGATGATTATTAGGGTATCTACTGTCACTTACCAAATATGCCATCTGTACCTCTCTGTAAAGTCTTATGAATTCTCCCCCAAATACTGGAATTGTAGCATATGAAAGATCCATCTGCAGCGTTCCTCCCACTTTCTTTGCCCAGGATCTAGACAATAACATACCAAATTTAGGAGAAATATCTGCTACAACAATATCCATCAATACACTTTTCATAGGTACCTGGGTTAAATTCACCACCAAATCATTGATTACCCCAATACATTTCACTACCCTAGAATCAAATGCATACAAATCATGGTATGGTTTAGTAACACTCAGTCCTAAGGCTTCCATGACTGATTTTGGCATGAGGTTATGTGAAGCTCCTGAATCTAACAAACAATTATGCAGTAGTTGATCATGTATTGAAAAGGTTACATAAAATGGAGGATATTCTGAATGATCATTCGGCTGATCAAAAGTATTTGATCCTACAATGATAGTAGGTTTTTCATCCTGCAAATTAATCTCATCAGATGGGATGGAAGTAGAATTCACTGCATTGCTGAAAGCTTTAAAGGCTGCCTCCCTGTAAACTTTACTTTTAATCAATTATGTTAAAGGCACAGGGATCTTCACCTTATTAAGCTCATGTTCAAAACTGAAACCACTAACAAATTTATTAACCTCCTCAGGGTTCACTACTTCATCTTTTCTCTGATTTACAATTTGTTTCTGATTTGCAGGCATATTATTAACATAAATGGATTCTTTCTAAATCTCTTTGATGATAACACCTTAGATTCAACCTTCTTTGTTGTCGACTTTGAGATGTGTTGATGTTCAAATGCTTCGATATGTAAGAACAACATTGGCGTCGATATGTTGATTCTTGAGTGCTACATTATCTATGATTAGGGTGTCGATATGGTACCATGATAAGTTTACCCTTCTTAATCTTTGGGTTAAGTGTTTCATGATATACTTGAGTTTCCATCTTGATATTTGACATTTTTGTATCCGTTGGTGCATCAATGGCTTGATTGAGAATAACACTCTGGTGGTTTTTAGTTTCGATCAATTCTACTAGGGTCTCTTTATCTATAGTCTCATCCAAGGATGTCCCTTTGTCTACTTTCAGGATTGATATATCCTTACGTTTTAATTTATATATTTCTCCAAGATAATGGGTCGAACCTAGCTATTCTTGGTTGTTAGTACGCTCTTCATGACCATTTTCCCATTTGATAAGACACTATTCTCTAATCCCTTCATCCCCATTATCTTTTACTCGCCATGTGCTTCACTGCCACATCCCCATGATAACGATGACACATGTGAAAGTAGAACAAGTCAACAAGAGAGCAAGAGATCAAACCCTCAACCAAACATCCATACATCAAGGGATCAAACCCTCAACCAAACAATAGATCCATAATAGCTCATCAAAGAAGGGAGCAATCTCAACACGTGTAATGAATGGTGTCTACATAGCAACCAATACCCAATTCTCCATGCCAACTTATGAATACATGAACAAAGGAGACCATCAATAAAAAATAGGAGCATCCAACTCAAGAACATGTGTCTACAATAGATAACCAACCCATGAGGAAGGGGATGGCTCCTTCTACAAGCCACTAGAACGCCACTAGGCATGCCACAAGAGAGAAACCTGGAGGGCACGCAACCAAAGATGATACCCAAAAGTGCTATGATGTCATCTATGTGTCGAGGATATAAAGAGCGTCCCACAAGAAAAGGTTTCCAAGAGCATCAACACTAGACCATCCAAATCTCCATCAAAATGTAACCGATGTTCCACGGGGACGGGTCCTGCAAGTTCGAGGACACGTTTCGACGTCTCATGTGTTCTGGGGATGACGAAACGTTTGGGGACGTCTTGCTTTGGTTGAAACTCGACGAAATGCATGGTGAAACGTTTCGGTCTGCAACCAACCTTCTGGGTGTCCCGCACGAAACTCCAAACATTCTGGGCATCCCGTACGAAACTTCGACGAACCTTTTGTAAATTTTCCTTTAATATTCAACTAGGGCTAAACAGTGCATGCAAAATATCAACCAATAACCACTCATGAATATCTTTTACAATATGCAGCAGAATATAAAACTGAGAAATAAATCACAACATCACATCACAATATTGACACTATTATTTTGGGTATGGAAACCCCCGAAAAAGCCCAAGATGGGAAAACTGGTGCAACAGTCATATATAGATTTTATTATGAGAAAATATGGAACTTTTACGATCACTGCAAATTCACCCAAACCTAGCAAATGCAATACCCGGCAGAATCACTGGGCAAATCCCAGCTAAACCTCAACACCCTCCTGTGTGAGTGTACGGCCCAGCTGTACGAAGCTCGATGATCCTGCTGCTCACTCCTCCGTCTTCTCAGCTAAATCCCATGTCTGACTTTCTCTTCTTGTCTGTATCATGTCTTTGTCGGAATACAAGTGTGTGTGTTCTCTCCACCAATTGATCTCTCTTTTACAACTTTAGGTAAAGCAAAAACCCTAATTTCACTTTCACTTTAACTAGTGGTTCACTAAAGTTAATTTAGATCACTTTAATTTATTTTCCAAAGAAAACTTAGAAAAAGTAAATTAAATACAACCTGTTTCCTAATTTAAGTCTTCTGCATGCAAGAAGACCTTCCTTGTTGCTACTAGTTTAACACTCCCTCTCAACAAGGGAGGGATTTGGTAGCAACCCCAACTTATCCCTGAACTTCACAAAACTATGTCTACAAAGTGCCTTGGTGAAAATGTCCGCCACTTGCTCATCTGTCTGTATATACTCCAACCGAATAGTTCCTCTCTGAACACAATCTCTCAAGAAGTGGTATATGATGTCTATGTGTTTTCTCCTATCAAGGAACACTGGATTCTCAGATAGCCTAATGCCACTATGATTGTCACAATGAACTATTGTAGCCTCTAGCTCACACTCGAACAACCCTGTAAGTAACTTCCTCAGCCACATACCATGTACTCGGCCTCTGACGAGCTCAATGCAATTGACTTCTGCTTCCTGCTAAACCAAGAGACAACCCGTGATCCAATGCTGAAACAGCAACCTGAAGTACTCTTTCAGTCCTCTACACATCCTGCCCAGTCAACATTTGTGAAACCTGCTAACTGTACACTCTCCTTGCGCTCATAAACCAATCCATACTCCACTGTACCTCTGAAGTATGTGCTTCACTATAACAAACTTAGATAATAACAACAAACAATATATATATATATATATATATATATATATCAATATTAATTATTAATATTAATATATATTGATATTAATAATTAATAATTAATAAATTGTTATTAGTAAACTATTCTAAAATGACGCATCTTTCATGGATGGTATCCAAAGTGCCTTTCCAATTCATATATATATGGCACTCACTTTGTAATCTTTCATTATCATTCATCTTTAATATTTATTTTATATTTCAATATGGAATTATTTTCCATTGGTTGATTATTCAATTGAGTAATCATTGAGAATATCCAGATACGGATATTACATTGGTATCAGAGCCAGCCCTTCCTTGGGCTTCTAGTGATTCTTTGGCTTGTGGCCAAAATGTTCAAGGTTTTTTTGAATTTAGGTCTTTGACCTCACAGTGGCTTTTAGCCATCCATATTCAGAGTTTCTCTGGTAAAAATTGGTTTTTGACAAAAAATTGGCCTTTGGCCTTTGAATTTCATTGAAGAAGTATTAATTCCATTCCAATTATGAAGCAATAACGAGAGAGAAAAATGAAGAACAAAAAAAACAAAATGAATTATCAACAAAAGAGGGAAAAATGAAGAAAAAAAAGTATCAACAAAGAATAAAAGGGGAATAGTTAAAAAACAAAGTGAAATAAACTAGTTTTATAAAATATGCTTTGAGGACAAAGCATCATGAACCGAAAGGCAATGTAACAAACTTAGATAATCACAACAAACAAACAATATATATATATATATATATATATATTGATATTAATAATTAATAATTAATAAATGGTTATTAGTAAACTATTAAAAAATAACGCATCTTTCATGGATGGTATCCAAATTGCCCATGGTTTTTCTTACAATATTTAAATTATAAACTAGTTTTATAAAATATGCTTTGAAGACAAAGCATCATGAACCGGAAGGCAATGTAACAAACTTAGATAATCACAACAAACAATATATATATATATATATATATATATATATATTAATTATTAATATTAATATATATTGATATTAATAATTAATAATTAATAAATGGTTATTAGTAAACTATTATAAAATGACGCATCTTTCATGGATGGTATCCAAAGTGCCTTTCCAATTTATATATATATGGCACTCACTTTGTAATCTTTCATCATCATTCATCTTTAATATTTATTTTATATTCAATATGCAATTATTTTCCATTGGTTGATTATTCAACTGAGTAATCATTGAGAATATCCGGATACGGATATTACATTCGCAGCCATCCAATGCACTCTCTGGGAGTCCACCATAAACTGACTCAAAGAGTTGACTGCAAAGCTGATGTCTGGTCGAGTATTCACCAGATACATAAGCGCTCAGATAAGCTGACGATACAAGGTAGGATCAAATCCGTCTGACCCTAATGCATCAATCTTCCTCCAGTTGGAAACTAGGGTTATGGCCATATGCTTGCAGTCCTTCATCCTGAATCTCTTCAGGATCTCTACTGCATACTTCCCTTGTCCGATGAAGAAGCATCCATCTCTCTGCCAAACCTCCAAGCCCAAAAAGTAATGCATCAGCCCAAGGTCTTTCATCTCAAACTCTACTGCAAGGTTGTACTTACAATCTCCAATCAACCTCTCATCTCCTGTCAAAAAGAGATAATCCACATATAAGACCAGTGTGAGAGGCACCTCACCTGTCAAGAAGTACAGGTTGTGGTTAGCCTCACTCTGTTGAAATCCCATCTCCCGTAGATAGCTGTAAATCCTCGAGTACCATGCTCGAGGTGCCTGCTTGAGCCCGTAAAGAGCTCGATGCAGTCTGCATACATGTGTCTCCCTGTTCTCCACATCAAACCCCTCTGGTTGCTCAATATACACCTCCTCCTCTATCACTTCGCTGATGAAGGCAGTCTTGACGTCCATCTGATGGACACACAAACCCATCTCAGCTACTAGTGAGATAATGGTCCAAATGGAAGAATACCTGGCAACAGGGGCCAAGGTCTCCTCATAGTCAATGTCCTCCTTCAGTGAAAACCCCTTTGACACGAAGCATGCCTTGTACTTCTCCACGCTTCCGTCTGCTGCATGCTTCACCTTGTAGATCCAACTGGATCCCACCACCTTTCTCCCTTGTGGCCTCGGCGCAACCTCTCATACCTGGTTTTTCATAATGGAGGCATACTCCTCAACCATAGCTTCCTGCCACACATCATGTTGTGCAGCCTCCCCGAAGCTGGAAGGTTCAGAGTTAATCAACTCTGTCATCAATGCCATATAACTAAGCCTCTCTAGTGGTACACTCCGTCTAAAAGATGTCTATGGAGGGTCTACCTGCCTGAAATCCTACACTGTGGATCTAAACCACTTAGGCCTTGGCCTAGTGTCAACCTGCTGCAACTGTTGGATATCCGTCTCCTGTTGCAACTCATCCTTTAAGTCAATGACTAAAGATCCTGTCCACCTGACTCCCTCTGACCACTGGAACCTATGCTCTGTGTCTGTACCTGTACCTGTACATCTGGCTCCTCCAACTTGACTCCCGACTCCTGTGTTGGTTGCCGCTCTACTGGTAAGTCAAGAGATCTTCGTAAGGCCCTATCCTCATCGAACTGGACATCCCTGCTCACAATGATCCTCTTGGGAGCAAGACTGTAAACTCTATATGCCTTCGAAATCTTGTTGTAACCAACAAGTAACCCCTTCTCTCCAGAATGTTCCAGCTTCCTCCTATTGTCAGCATGAACATGACAATCGCAGACACTGCCGAATATGCAAATGTGACTCACATCTGGCTTAGTGTCTGTGAAGACCTCCTCCGGTGTCTTCCTCCCCAAGGCTGTGTGGGGGCACCTGTTCTAAATGTATACTGCAATCCTGTATGCCTCGGCCCAGAGGAATAGTGGTAATCCCTGATCAAATAGCATGGCCTTGGCTGCTCCAACCATAGTCATGTTCTTCCGCTCTGCAACTCCATTCTGTTGTGGGGTATGGGACAGTGTGCTCCTTCTTGATCCCCTCAGTCGAACAATACTCCATGAACTCATTGGAAGTGTACTCACCCCTGTTGTCTATCCGAAATACTCGAATCTTCTTTAATATTCAACTAGGGCTAAACAGTGCATGCAAAATATCAACTGATGACCACTCATGAATATCTTTTACAGTATGCAACGAAATATAAAATTGAGAAATAAATCACAATATTGACACTATTATTTTGGTTATGGAAATCCCCGGAAAAACCCAAGATGGGAAAATCGGTGCAGCAGTCAGATATAGATTTTATTATGAGAAAATATGGAACTTTTACAATCACTGCAAATTCACCCAAACCTGGCGAATGCAGTACTCGGCAAAATCACTGGGCAAATCCCAGCTAAACCTCAACACCCTCATGTGTGAGTGTACGACCCCTCATGTGTGAGTGTACGACCTAGCTGTACGAAGCTCAATGATCCTGTTGCTTGCTCCTCCGTCTTCTCAGCTAAATCCTTTGTCTGACTTTCTCTTCTTGTCTGTATCATGTCTCTGTCGGAATACAAGTGTGTGTGTTCTTTGCACCAATTGATCTCTCTTTTATAACTTTAGGTAAAGCGAAAACCCTAATTTCACTTTCACTTTAACTAGTGGTAAAACAAAAACCCTAATTTCACTTTCACTTTAACTAGTGGTAAAGCAAAAACCCTAATTTCACTTTCACTTTAACTAGTGGTTCACTAAAGTTAATTTAAATCACTTTAATTTATTTTCCAAAGTAAACTTAGGAAAAGTAAATTAAATACAACTGGTTTCCCAATTTAAGTCTTATGCATGCAAGAACACATGCATGCAGGAAGACCTTCCTTGTTGCTACTAGTTTAACACCTTCGGGGTATCCCACACGAAACTCCAGCGAACATTCTGGGTGTCCCACACTGAAACTACAGCGAATCTCCAAATCATGATGAATCTTGTAATGTGTTTGCATTATTAATTTATCAAATTCTGATTTACATTGCATGATTGTGAATGATGAATGTGGTATTTAGTAATTTAGTATTTACTAATTTGCATGGGATAAATTGTTGTTGTTAGGAATTATATTTTTAGAATTTTTATGACCCCGACATCCCCCCTCCACCCCCCCGAATTTCTCTAAAATTTGGGGGCGGTCTCCACGTGTCCCGAATGTGTCTCGCCGCTCCCGTGTCCCGCCGTCCCAGAACCTTGTGGGAACATTGCATGTAACCTCATGCTGAAAATGTGATCAAAATCACATGTAAACAATGAACACCCATGCGAGATGCACTCTCATGAGAGTGCATGAGAACCTCAAAATCTTTGAAATTTGTCTATTAGCAATGACCATAAATGCAAGAAAACCAAAAACCATGTGGTGGGATGGACAACCTCAACATCCCTAAACACTACATAACATTCAAAAGTTTTATCATCATTTTTGGCGCAAACCATCAATGCCAAAAACACATCAACCTAGTATAATGCTCATATGAGACCTTATTCATTCTCCTACCTACCTACTCTACCACCAGCGTCATCCATAATATGGCTTCTTTCTTTCTGCTTGGTGATTGACCAAGACAAAACAACATCAATCATAAAATGTGTACATGTTGAAATCTCTATAACAATAGGGTTAAAAATGAACAAGAGATCATCGGCATGTGAAAGAACTTCATCCTCGAACCCTTACAAAAAATGTCAAGTCTGCCAAAAATGGATAAGGCTTGTATAAATGTCTCAATCGTGGGAATGTCAAGTCTGCCAAAAATGGATAAGGCTTGTATAAATGTCTCAATCGTGGGGCGGCCCATCAAAATCTGCTATATCATCCTACAAACCTTCAATGAGACAGAGCTTAGGCTTCTCAAACACCACATTAGATCCAACCAAAGATGAAAATAAAGAAGGTGCATTTTTGTGCTTGAACATAAACATGAGATCAAAAGTAGAGAGCTGGAAATGACTCAAAACATGAGATGAAAATAGTTTGCTGCCCCATGTCATTTCCAACACCTAAATAAGAGTGGTTAACTGAAAAATTCCACTCAAATTTCATAAATTTAGAGAGGGTGGAAAAATATGCCCTTTAACCACTACTATCCCAAGTAATTTACCACCCTTAAAGGATATTGATTTCTTGCTCCGCCAAACCAGCGCTAATCATTGAAGAAGATGGCTGGAAAAGATGAACCAAATCTACCTTAGAAGGCTGCCCAAAATCTGTATCAGAACCCCCTTCATGTTACTCCAAATCTGAAATACTTGAACATGTACATAGCTGGAAATGATCATGGCAAATATACTCAAAACATTGGCTGTCCAAACAGCTCAAAATCAAAAATCTCAATTAGAAGTATTATAGATAGGTAACCCTAAAGATCTCCAACAATCACCATCAAAAACTAGGATCTACTTCTAGGAGATGCTCATCAATCATATCACATCTTTGGTCATCATTATTAAACATAGAGGAAGATACATTCTCAAATACATGATCATCCAAGGGATACTTCATCATCATGGGATTCTTCAAGCACTTGAAGATTTTGAGAAGATAAACTCACCCTACCCTCATCTAGGTTTTCAATGCAAATATCGTCAAGTCTTCTTCTTGCACATGCTCTTCAATGATGTTCACAAGGAATATTCCACTAATACTAGAACATGTTTTCCAGCCATGTACAAGTTATAGTATTCTAGTAACAATGTTAGAACAACATCCATTCTTCGATTTGTCCATTTAGATTCTTTAACTTCAACAATAGTAACATCCATTTCTTCAACCCTTCAAAATCTAGCAAGTTTGAAAGAATCCACCCCCTCGATGTGAGGAGTATTATTTTATAGCTAGTAAATGCACTCCTATTATCACAGCTATGAAGAAACCTTTCACACCTTACGTAGAATCCCAAATCAAGAGCAATCATTGTTGCAATCATGGTATTCCTACTATATCATTTTCTGCACAACAAATATCTCTTGGAAGGCCTCATCTCAGATTTTGCAAGTTATGATTTCTAGTACATGTCGATGACTTCCTAATATGAACGTCTCGATGACTTTCTAGTACATCTCGATGACTTCCTAACATGTCGATGACTTTGTAGTACATCTCTATTGTCCATTTGTATGTTGTGATTTCTATTGCATGTCGAATATGCTCCCAAATTCCAATAGTATACAAGAGCTTAATATTCTGCCTTATGGTTATTCAAATATTTGGTTTATGGATTTGCTAAAATTTTAGGTTTACCACTGAAGTTTAGACCAATAATTCTTTTACAAACTTGAATTAACAAAATCAATTTATATTACTTTGAACATTCCAATAGTAATGCAGAGAAATACTTCTATTAACACTAATTTTAAAATTGGTAAAGAGAATTGCATAAATTTTGCATTGACAATAAAGCATACATAAATTTTGCAATGAGAATTGCATAAATTTTTCATTGACAAAGAACCAAAAATAACATATATTGATTTGCTGTGAAAATGTTTTAATGAGTGTTGTACCTGCTTAGAGATGCCCGATGCAACAGAGAAGAAACTTCATTCCAACTAGCAACATCAACCAAAGTCAGGTCTGACACAATTGTATTGCCATTTTGGTCATGCTTAATAGTATATTGCTTAGCAGTAGTAGCATTCTCAACTCGTGTACCATCTACATTATAGGACTTATTGGTCATCAAGAGATCTCGAATAGTTTCATTGTAAATCTCCAACATTGATGCCTAGGAATATCCAAAAGACAATAGATAAATCTTCTATAATTAGTTTCTATACATAAAGAAAAGGTTAAATCCATTCTAATATAAGCCTTCTTGCATGCAGGGATTGAGAAGTCCAACCTGCATTTTAAAGGTCCATCCTTGCGAAGCAAGTGCCTGGCTAGATTTGAAAATTTGCTCCAAAGATCTTGGTATAATTCCTTTTTTACTAGCCACATCTAAGCCACCGATCATTGTATGAGTTTTCCCTGACCCAGTTTGTCCATATGCAAAAATGCACACCTGCAATTACCATTGGAATATATAGATATTTTTAAGCAAAAAAGCCATACATTTATCTAAAGAACAAAATAAAACAAGCTCTATTTTAATTTCTAAACAAAATTAAGACAAACAAGTAATCACTAGTTTATTTCCACTAAAATGTAAAAACCTTGAATACTAAACCTCTTAAGTAAAAATTAAATTGTTTATGAATTCCAACCTCCTCGGAACATCAACAAGGCCACAAGAATTTAATCTAGCTAGAAAAAGAAATTGCGTTAATTGTGTATGGTCCGTAAACAAAAAAAAATAAACATGCATATTAAAGCAAATTCGTTTTCTATGTGGGGAGATGTATCCATGTAAGGGAGAGCGAGAAAGAGTAATGAGTAATTTAGTCTAAGAAATTAGAACCTCAGGTTTATCATAATTCGAAAATAGTAAATGTTTGTATTTTAGTCAACATGTGTTTTGGTGTGTACATATAATTGCCATATATATGGAAAGAGGAAAAGTGTGGTCTAAAGGTTGGTTCATTCCAATTAAAGAAGGAAGAGCCTTCAAAACAACATTACACCAGGAATTACCGACGAATATAATATTATTTGATAGATGTATCATGTGATTAGTTGTTGTTATAATACATATAAAGTATACTTGTATTGTTATTAGAGCTCTTTGGTTGACAGGTTATGTCCTTTCATAAACGCTTTTATTCAATTATTTGTTAAACAAAATATAACACCATTTAAAACCCGTCATACACAATTTGAACCAATCTTAACCCATATGTATACCATATACCAATGTTCCACAGGGACCCTACGCTTCCCACGCCCCGGTGGCTGGGGGGCTCCATGGGAAATGTTTCCCAGCGCCCCCCTTTCTGCGAAACTTGGGGAAACGCGGGTCTAAGAGTTTCCCGGATTGGGGGGCTCCCACACGCCCCCTCCTGAAAATGGGGGGCTCCGACAGGCCCCCATTGCCCTCAATTTTTTAATTTTTTTTACTTAGAAAAGAAATGGTTCATCATAAATTTTAGGCTTTTACACTAAATGGTCATTTTAAAACGAAATAGAAACAAATAAAAAGAAACAAACATCGATATGATATGCTTGGCTATAACGATTACATTAAATTACACTAAAGTCTTCGGGAACATAAGCATACTAGTATGCAAATGGTGATGGGATGAGGAATTGATATGTTTATATGTTGGGTTCATATTTTTATTATTTTTCTTTTTTCTTTTTTATAATTTTAGAGATCAACCCCCCTATGTTAGGGACCCTGACGCCTCTCCACCCCCCCGTCCCCCAAAATACCCCAAAATTTTGGGTTGTCTCTACACATCCCCAATGTGTGTTTCCCCACTCCCACGCACCACCGTCTCGGAAACTTGGTGGAACACTGCCATATACATGCCATCCACCTTAACATGATTTATTCATGATTTCTATAGCCAGAAACTTTGCTTTAAAAAAAAAGGGCATGCAAAACTCTTCTATGTTTGGCATCTTACATATCTCACCATGACACTGTCACACTACTCAAACAAATGCAATTTATTGGTTTCGTTAGGTGCACATGTGTTCTGAACTCACTATAATGAAAAAATTAACTCTTCCTATAAGATGAAACCACAGACAAAAATTAATATTTATAAAATATGTTAAACACTCTAGTATTCTCATTCTCACTGTTTCCTTCATGCTTTTAGAAGAAGTTTATTCAATTCAAAGATGAATATGTCAACCAGATCTTCAAACCAATGGAGGTGTTAACATGGTCCAAAAGTTCTCCTTGCTTAAGAGATGGTGTATCCTTCTCTTAGCATGTGATGTGGCCTTGAATATCCTCTCATTAAGGCAAGGTAGTTGTTCAAGATGATTTTCACAATTTGGAGGAGCCAATTGGCTCAACATGATTGATTTTGCAAGGAAAGTTCCTTTATAATTTAGAATATCCACATCTTGGTTAATCCCAAATAAAGAAACTGGACAATATGAGTTGCTTGGGTGCATAAGAACTTTGGCTACCTACTCTAAAAGTCAAATTTGGATTTAAACATACGAGACCATGACATTAGCAAGAATCTACTTCAGTTAAAAATTGAATGCAAAGCTTCATTTAATACCACAATGCAAAGCTTCCCGTAACAATTTAAATATCCACGATCTGCTTTTGTTAAGGTAGCCTTCCCCTTGTGCCTTTACATGTATTCCAATTTCTCAATGCAGAAATGGGCACTACATTTATTCACTAAGCCCTTCAAAATTCTATTTGCCATCCTTCCTTTACATTGTAAAAGCAAATCAATCCTTCCCTCCCCTAAACTTTCTTTCTCTTCTACCTTCATTGTTAATGCCCATCTAAACATAATTCTTCCTAAACTAATCTTATATAAAGGGGAGTGTCTTTGTTTAGAGCAATTGCTTTGCTCTTAGCAATCAATAGATGGTGTGATCTCTTTGGAGAATCTTGCAAGATCACGTATTACTCTTGTAACAATGATTTATTATGGGATTCTAGCGCATCACCACCTTAGTTTGTGAGATACAAATGTTGAGTTTTGTAGCTTTTGGGATGTAAGTGTGTGAGTCTTCTTCATAGCTTGTGTGATGCAAGTGGGAGATCTTGGTGTTTAACAATTGGTGTGACGCTAGCTTGTTTGAAAGCTCCAAAAGGTTGGCTTATTGTTTACCCTTTGTATCTCTAGTTAGGGTTTGTAGTGATTGTGGATCCCTAGATAAGGTTTAGGATGAATTGAAGAGTCCTTGCTTAGGATGAGTTGAAAGGACTTGTTGTTCCAGCTTGGGATGAGCTAACATATTGTACTTTATCTTCATAACTATGAAGATAATGTGAAGTGTACCTATCCTAAACTTCCAAATCTGATTTGTTGTTGTTATATTTCCGATGTAATTTCAGATAAACAAATCTTGCCCTAATGGCTACTGAAATTATCTATGCTTCTTGAAGTCTTTGCAATGTCTACATTCTTGAGTTTTCCAAGCAGTAGTGTTGGGCAGATTGGAAGATTCTTGCCTGGTTGTTAAATATCACTATATGAAGTAGATCCATTACCTCATAGAAGTGAGGAGAAAATTTTAGATTGGGCATATTTTTAAAATTTCTATAGGATAAACCTTTATCTACCCTTCCACACTCCATGATTAATTTCAATTCATTTATGAATAATAACTTCAATTGAGTCTTATTAAGTAATTAAAGGTCCAACATCCTCATACACCCTGCAAATATTTGCCTCTCTAATCATTGTTCATCAATCTTATCATGGCTTTCTTTAATTTTAGGGTAAGGACATTGGCCATGACTAGCAAGAAGGTCAACCACCATGTTTTCCTCCCTCTAGAAATGATTAAAGTGGATAGAATATATTCGTAAGGCATTTAAGGCAATTAAGTTCTATTTATGCAAATTTGTGCCAGAACCTTTATTTGTTGTAGTCATCATTATCTACTAATTGCCCTCCACTTCTAGATTGATTGTTAACCCTTACAGTAAAGTCATTTGAAGGCATAAAAATAATCCTTATCAATGTATCAAGCTATGCACTAATCCCCTTATGAAAGTAATGATACAATTTCCTCAGAATCTACTACTCTACCACTAAATTACACCTGCACACTCTACTACTCTTAGGTTCCTTCTTTAGATCCTATTAACATTTATTGCTCACATCCTTTTGAGGGAGTTTATTAATCTTACACTTATCAATAAAAGGGATTAAGAATTTAGTGATATAACCACTTCTTTCCCTCTCTGTCTCTGAGCACTAAACAAGACTGGATCTTTCAACATTTCCTTCATCTTCGGCTAACGTTGATCCAAGTGAATCTCCTATAAATTCCTATGTCCTTGTCCTTCTAGATACTCCAAGGAATGAAGGTGAGACCCATTTTCCCAAACTAGTTTACTGCTTTGACTCTTCACTCTAGATACTAGCCAATTTACAATTAAGTCCCATATTCCTTGGAAGTGGCCAATTTGGGCCTATTTCCTTGAAAAATCTCCCAAATTATGCTCGCATACCTTACAAGTGAAAGATAGAGATCCTCTTATCTTATCTTCTAGAGAGCAATTAAAAAATGACAAGATCCTCCTAAAAGCCTATTTTCTAAAGTTTCTTGTTCTAAAAAAATTTTTGGATTGGTTGCTCATAATCCATATTTGACAAGATCCTCATTTTCATCCAATAGATATATTCATCCTTCATTAAATAGCTTCAACTACTTTCCATTCCCATCTTGACTCACCCACCTTTGAAGAATTCCCTACAAAGGTCTCCAACCACCAACTTTGGTCCTTCCATCCCTAACTTAGAGTGCCTCCCCACTTGCACTAGTGGCTAACAAAATTGCTTGCCCCCTTATTAAGACCTTATTAATTTTACCCTTATACAATCACTTCTTCTAGAGGAGCGATTCACCATCCCAACAAACCAAGTTATCAATTGCAAAATAAAAATTTGTTGTATATTTCGCCCGTAAGCCAAGTTATGAGACCACAAGGGAAAAAGAATGGCTATTGGCTCTACTTCTCACCCATGTCAAACCAAACATCTACAATGATTCCTCTCACATAAATTCTTCCAAGCATCTCACCCAACGTCCAACCAACTAGAAGCATCTTCCTTTCATCCCTACATAACACAAGGTTTGGATCTCCTTTCCTTGTTATAGAATGCCTTAAGAATCCATCCCCTCTAATGATCTAGTGTAGGCATTAAGAGTTTGAGAAGTGGGTAATGGGAAATCAATATACCCAAGCATTGACATATTGAAATCCCATGACGAAGATTGCAACAATGGAAAATGAATCGACTCTCTGATAAAAATTACACATTAAATCTCTCCTAATGCAAGTGGCATATGTGCATTCCCCGAGGATGTAACGGAGTGCTTGGTACACATAAATCAAAGTTAGGTGGACGATCTCTTCCACAAAGCATGGGATAAAAGGTTAGTAGTTCTCCAAAGGACATGCAACAACAATATACAACGAGTTACTCTTCCCAAAGACCCCCTTTGCTCTTCCCCTCTCATGGACGGACTCGTGAACAACCTGGCTACATTGTTGCTCCTCAAGCAAGCATTTTCCTTCAATTTTATAACATCTAAACTTAATATTGCAACAAAGCTCATAATTTGTACTCATGAACATCCATGAGTCAAGCCTATCGCATGAGCTCTTAGCTAGGAAAGCATATTTACATATTACATTATGGGGTTGTTACATCTCAATCCACCTCTTTACAAATAGTACATTATGTAGTCTACTATAATCCATGGGTTAAAACTGAGGTATTATTTTGCTAAAAACCATTTCCAAGTATTCCTTACCAACATCTTCTTCACCATGTCTATGAAGCTACTACTCTTCTTTTACTGTTTCCTTTTTTCCTCTGAAGCCCCTCTTTTTTGCATGTCAACAAACATCACCTTCTCCTATAGCCTTAATTTCTTCAAAGCATCTGATTTTTCTTTAAGAAAGAAGACCCACAATTTTTGTGACAAATCATAAATAAGACATGCAACAACAATATTATAAAGGGTCTCTTCCCAAGGGCAAGGACCCCCCTTTCTCTTCCCCTCTCATGGATTCATGGACTCAACCATTTTGTTGCTCCTCAAGCAAGCATTTTGGTGGTTATTATATTATTCAACGTGCATTAATTTTATAACATCTAAAATTAATACTGCAACAAAGCTCACAATTTGTACTCATGAACATTCATGAGTCAAACCTTTGGCATGAGCTCCGAGCTAGGAAAGCATATTTACATTTTACATTATGGGGTTGTTAGATCTCAATGCAACTGACTTGACACCTGTCAAATAAACCACCTCTTTACAAATAGTACACTAAGTAGTCTATAATCCATGGGTTAAAACTAGGGTATTATATTACTAAAAACGATTTCGACGTATTCCCTACCAACATCTTCACCATTTCCAACTGTTCCCTACTACTTTTCTTTTACCATCACCTTTTTCCCTCCGAAGCCCCTATTTTTTTGCATGTCGGTAAACATCTCAAATTCCTCTCCGCTACTTAAATGGACAATGTATATCTTTCTACCGCATTCTCCTTCTACTATTGCCTTAATTTCTTCAAAGCATTTGACTTTTCTTTAAGAAAGGAGACCCACAATTTCTGTGACAAAATCAGAAATAAGAAGCAAAAACTACCTAGCACTTGACAATGATGGTGTGATCATTAGACCACAAATCTGCACATGCACAAAGCTCCAACGCTTTGCTTGCTCTCCATGTGCCACATCTCGTTTTCTTCTCCTACAAGAGATGTTGCTCATCTCCTTTCCTTCACCTAAATAGCAAGTAGACCCACAACCATCTCTAACCCACTCAAAAGAGAAGATGTTGACAACATAAATGCACATACCTTTGATTACATAATTGAGTCAACATTAGTATCTCCACTATCCACAATTTCTTGTGAATCTACTATCCTCTGACTTCTTTACTACCACATCCTCAAACCTGTACAACCCATGCTCGTGCACTCTTGAAGCTATAATATTTCAACTCCTTCTATCCTTTAAGCATATGTATATTGTGAATAGAAGAATTTCCACTTGCAACTTTACTCTCCAATCTACCCAACAAACAACAAAATTTTGCTTAGACCAAATATACAAAGAACATTCCATAGCAGCAAGGAGACATGTCTCTTGAGGTTGGGTACATGTCTTAGAGACAAGGGACATCTCAAGGGTCGTGAGAAAAGTCTCCTCAAAGACACCCAATGTCTCTTGTAAGCACCTCAACATCTCCCACAATTTCTTCATAAAAAAACAAAAAGGGAAAAAAGCCTAGTTAAACAAGGGTGGGCCCCACAACAAATCTCAACCTAGAAAAGGATAGCATAATTATTAATAACAAAGAACGTTTATATAGCAACGAGATGGCCTCATTAATTTAACTGCAATTATAAATGAGACTAAACAAAGTTGGAGAGCGATGATTTCTTAGATAGTATGTTGATAGAAAACTTAGAAAATGCAAAGTGAACCCGAACCAAATGACACAACTATTGAGCTGCGGACCTAATTTTTCACTATAAAGTTGAAATGTTGAAAGTTTACAGTTTTGTAACTCATTTATAATAGATTGTAGCCTAAAATTTTATTGGAAATACCTATCTTTAATTGATGCAAGACAGTATGATGTACTATTCTATCTAGTGTCAATGTACCACTTGCTTGCCTCACATCCAAAAACATCGACATGCCTTCACTAACCATAATTTTTAATGTTTTTGGTGTAAATACCCATGCCCTTCGACCACATGGGTCTTGCATTTGCCTCAAGTAAATGCTTGTGCCATTTGATTAGCTTCCACAAATGACACATACAAAGTCCCTCACATTCATCATAAGTTGACTCACGTCTAGAAACAGACACGCACTCACTAACCATGATCTTTTTTAATGTTTCTAGTCAACAAAAAGCAAGCGACACCATACAATAAGTAGATGTGTCTCACATGCTATGAAAGTCATCCTTGAGCTAAGAAATCGTGACTAGTGATATCTATTTTGCCAAAGTCATCCAAGTCTTGCACTTGGCCCAAACAACATTAAACAACTTGCTTGAGCAAGTGCACCAACCTACAAGGGGAAAACATATACCTAGGAGTATTTGAACCTTTGTAGGGGGATAACAACATCCCCACTTTACCAAACAACCAAGCCACTATTGACAACTAAACATACTTTTGAGAATATTCAATGCATTTTCTACTTTGCAAGCTTGTGATTTTTAAAAATCTCCAAAAAGGAGGAAAAAAACTTCAAGAATCTAGTATATTTGCTCAACCCTATGACTATCCTAGTTACTTCTCTTAACCAATCAAAACTTTCCAGGATTATGGCTAAAATAACTTCTCTTTGACAACTTCCAACAAAATTTTATTTGTTATACTCTTTCCTCTTGTCTTTAATCTCTTAGACCAATGGTTGCCTCCAAGCATCAATATGTGCTTCCTATATCTACCTTATGCAGTCTACAACTCCAGATCGGAATTCTAATTTGCTACAAATTTGCATCCATAGACAAATTTAGATTTTAAAGCTACTCACCTCCTATCTTCTCAAATTATCCAATCTCCTCCAAATGTGACACACCGCTATAGAACACCTCTTGTGGATTTTGCCAAGCACATAAACTATTGGTCACATCCTTACAGTCCAAGCCATCATTGAGGAGGCACAACATTGTTCTTTTCAAAAGTTTATTGTTGCTTGGACTTTTGGAATGCCTTCAACTTTTTCCCCAAAGAAAAACCTTTTAGAGACTCGAAGACATCGACATCTCCAAGGCATTGCTAACAACTATCATGCACATATACAAGTCAATCCTAGGTCATCTCCACAATGCTCATAGGATGTCAAATTTCATCAAGAGCATCATGTCCCCCACCTTATTTGGCATCTTGGAGATGGATGCCTCCTCCACCAAGTCTTGATATCAATCCTACTCTGTGTTCATGATGTGTTTCTCTTAGCCTCATCCCTAGAGGGACTCCAAAGACACAGCTAGATGCTTCAGCACTTTTCTATGACCTTCGATTTTTTATGGTCAACTTGGGTAAAGCCAAAGTTATGATCTTCAATGGGTCAAAGAAGGTTCTTCTAGATCACCACTTCTTTTTTAGAGAAAAGATTGACATCACTAGCACCTATACTTATTTGCAAGTACAGTTCTCTCAAGGCCATGCCTCAATATCAAACATGCTCTTCAACTTTGGGTCAAAGAGAGTGACAAATAGTGTGTTTCCAACACCATTTTTAGGACATACAATCCAAGTTGTCCCTCATGGACACATTGGTCCGACCCACAATGCTTTACAGCTCAGAGGTTTGGGGTCGTTGCTCACTAGAATCTAATTGGGCCTTAGCCGAGACAGTGCAAACCCTTCTCCTTTGATGCATCATCGAATCTAAGTTGCAAGAAACGCCACCCCCCCATCGTCCCCAGTGTGTTTCACACAAGAAACAAAGAAACGTGTGCCATATGACACAAAAATGTGTGCCCATTATGGACATGTGTGTTTCCTAAGATGAAAACGCGTTTTGTCCTTACGGAAACGCATTTCGGATAGGGATGCAGTATGTATAGTTGTGTTTCCATAAAATTATTGCTCTGCTTGTAAAAAAGATATCTGCTATGTTCAACAGTAATTAGTAATACTAAATGGTAATATTAAACTCTTCAAGTAAAAGTGGCATTCTCCTTATCTTTCATTTCAGGATGTTTGAGAGTGGTTCCAACCTCATCGGACTTCATATGCAAAAGTAGAATTTTAGATCCCATTCAAAAATCAATAGACTTTTAATAGTTTCAGGATTTCAGGATGGCAAAGTTTGCACCAAATTCTATCATGTTATGAGGGTATGGGATTGGCATTTAATCAAGCACATCAACCCATCTATGTACCTTGATGTTGGAGGTGTTTATTGTTCAACTCCTTTGTCATGATCTTAATAAAAATGTACTCTTTACTCAAGCAAAATCACTTATTAAGCATGGTACGTTTTTTCTACCTTATTTTAACGATTAAATTAGGAAGTTTCTTCAAAATTGTAGGGTGTTAAGTCGTTGAGATTAGGATTAGGGTAAACTTTGAGATTCGAGGTAGAGGCAAGAGCTAGAGTCTAGGGGACGGAGGCATAAGGTGCTATTGATGAATAGGATATTAGGATCCCAATATAGGCAACGATTCATCAACATGTATGATTTATGTTTCACATTTAGTTTGCTCATTTATTAATTATATATATATATATATATCGTGTTTTCCCATTTCCAATATTCCCCATTTTGTGCACTTAGCATCGAATGCAAGCAGAGACTCCCATGACAAATCATTCTAGCAAAGTTTAAGGCATGACCATTCCAACTTGAGATGATGTTCAACCTTGTTTCACTTACACACCACCTTCGAAGTTTCATCTGCTCGACAAAGGGGCGAGACAGATATCCGTCAGAGTCCATTGCCTCAACCAACCCTTAAGATTGAGGGCAATGTTGGTTTGCAAGAGTCTCAATGGGTATTGTGATGAATTGTCTTCCTCCGTTTAGATACTCTCTATATGCACCTAGCCACATTTTACTAACTAGGCAGAAATTAAACCAAATCATTAAGACGACATCTACAAATAATTTGTTCATGTCACTTGGAAAAAACCCTGGGTGAGTTATGTTGAAATCAGCATCAGTAGGCATTCTCCAAGGTCTGAGGTCATAAGTGACCACCCTGAAGCTAGCCAGGGAGACTTGGAGATTAACCAGTTCTGTGAGTCATGGCAAAAGTCAAGGTGAACATACAAGCCTTGTGAGCCAAGACAAAAGTCAGAACGAAAGTGATAATGCCTTCGTAAGTCTTGTGAGGTCATGGCAAAAGTCAAGGCGAATGAACAAGCCTTGTGAGCCATACCAAAAGTCAAGTCGGTAAGTCTTGTGAGGTCATAGCAAAAGTCAAGGCGAACGAACAAGCCTTGTGAGCTACGCCAAAAGTCAAGACAGGAAGCCTTGTGAGCATTTCGCAAAAGCCAAGGCATCTAGCAAAAGTTAGGTTGAATGTAAAATTTCTATGAG
>LPNX010541942.1:4255-56784 GCA_001517045.1 Pseudotsuga menziesii | reverse complement strand
CTGTTGGTTTAAAGATCTAAGTTTTGTTTAAAGAGGAAGAAAAGTAAAAGAACAGTAAACACTTTGCTCGAATATATATATGCTTGAAAAACTAACAAGTTATGTCCAAAGATGGCTTTCCACGTTAAGCACTTCATGGAGGTGAGGGATGGACTTCTCATCCAACCCCTATACACAGAGGCATTGGGCTCATTCTCTCCGCATTCCATTGGGCCAATTCTGGCTGGGCTCACATAGAATCCAAGTTAAGACGGACCACCAAAGTAAGTGATGAAATAAGAATTGCTATTTGTGCCATCTTGGGGAGGTTGAGATGAAGGAGCATTTCATCTTTAGCTACCCCATCTACTATGAGGCCTGTGGATGGTTCCACTGTTTGTTTCAAGGACCTCAGACCCTCTCCAACTTCTCTAGGTACATTGACCAAAGATGCCTGGCCCTATATTGTAAGAGGCCTTTAGACTCCATACACATAATCTCCAACCTCCTCTTAAACCAACTTCCACCTAGATGATTACTTCATTCTTTGCAATGCTCCCATCAGTTAGGGGCACCAAGAGTCAAATTAATAATAAAATGGTATTTGGCTTCAAAGGTTGAGACAAAGGAGTATTCATCTTTCACCACCCCATCTACTATGAGATCCATGGGTGGTTCCATAGGGATCCTCCTACCCTCTCCAACTTCTCTAGGTACCTTGGTCATATACATGCAAGAGGCCTTCAAACTCTGTTCACATACTCTCCAGTCTCCTCCTAGATTAGCTTCTGCCCGAATTATTACTTCATTCTTTATGGTGTTCTCATCAGCTAGGTGCAGCCAAACACAAATGATAGCAAAATGATATCAAACTCTAGATCTGTATGAACCAAAGGGACCTTCACCCCACCCCCGTCTACTGTGAGATCCATGGGTGGTTTCATTGTTTGTTTGGGGCACCTCATACCCTCTCCAACTTCTCTAGGTACCTCAATCAAAGATGCTTGGTCATATACATGAAGGAGGCCTTCAGACTCTGTTCACATACTCTCCAGCCTCCTCCTAGACTAGCTTCTACCCGAATTATTACTTCATTCTTTATGGTGTTCTCGTCAGCTAGGGGCACCAAGACACAGATGATAGCAACATGATATCAAACTCTAGATCTATATGAACCAAAGGGACCTTCACTCCCCCCACCAGAGACTAGGTGGTATTGCCTAACCAGATCCATTACCAACATGCAAACGAGGCAACACAACGGCTAAGTGGGCAGTCTAAATCTTCCCTTAGCTCTTCCTCAGGATAGCATTCTATACTCAAATTTCACCTTTCAACCTCGGATGTCAGGAGAGATGGACTCAGTGGCACATAACTTAGTTGCATCATCATCTTCAGTGTTTAGAATGCATTCCCTTTCTGTACATCCTTCTCCCAGTGCAGTGATCCAAATTTAGAGTTTAGGGTTTTCCAGACTCTAGCTTAGACTTATACCTTTCTTCTTATATCTTATTTCCTCTTTATAATAGCCATTTTGGTGCTCCCACTTTATATTGACAACTTTGTACTCAACAGTCCCATTGACCTGCTTTTCTAGTCATTTGTTGGACATTAATAAAATCATCTTATCTTATTTTATCTACCACCCAAAAATTGATGTCATAATCACCTTCCTCCACATTGCTCATGGCTATACTTACCTTTAAACTCCAACTACACTTGACCATATAAAAAGTTTCAATAAAAGTCTATAATAATCAAATTTTAAATTAAATGTTACCTTCAAATTCAATGTGAATTCACTGCCTCCACAACACTCCACTAATTTGGTAAACCCAATCAAACAATGCACACACCAATCGAGACAAAATTTGTTCTACCCAGCACAAAAATGCCTTGAAATTTTAAATAAACTATGCCCATAAATATCAAGGGTGTATGGAGCATGTAGCCTACATGTCTAAACCTCTCCCTGTGTGTTTGGAGCGTATCTATTTGCTCCACCATCTACTCCCTTGTCACTCTCTACCTACAACTACTCTTCCTATTGTTAGTGTACGATTGACAAGTGTAAGCTCGCATAGGTGAGTAATCAACTCAATTGGTTAAATCATTTACCATTATTTAATATTTATTGCTAGGACTCTCGCTTATTTTATTTAGCTAGCTTTATTTTGTATGTTAATATATAGCAGATTTAATGTAACGAAACTGCCTCTTGTTCGATCTTAACCATATATCTAATTTTACTATTTCTGCTTTGTCTATATGGAGCTTTAGAGCACACAAATCCTACCTTTTCTTATTGTTTTAAACATGGCAACAAAGCAAGTTGGCGCTAGCCTCCTCCATCCTTCTTAACAACCTCGGTAATAAGATCTAGACAAACCCTAAACCAACTTTGCTCTATTCTTTATTGCGAACATCTCTATTTAGAGACTACATCTCGCAACCATCATCAATTGCAATTCTACTGAATATTTTTCCTTTTCTCTTTAACACCTTAATTCCCTTCTGTTAGATTTTTATCATATAAGCTACCATTATGATCTTAGGATCTTTAACTGAGAGAATAACATGCACAACAATAAAACACAAGCACAACACAAGAGACAAGAGACACAAAGAATTTTCCTCGGGGAAACCATAAAGGAGAAAACCCCGCAACTTCCTCAGAGATAGAATCAGCACCAAAGGTAAAACCGAAAAACAGTAAGATGATCTCTCGACAGCAGCAGTCTCTCTCTCTCACACTGAGAGAGCTTCTCCTCTCTCACTCATGCGCTCCAATGAGTGAGTGTGTGTGTCCTAAATAGAGAGACTCACTCTCTATTTATATTCTTCCGTTCACTTGGAACCCACTCCATCATGTCGGCCTCACTTAACAATTACTTACTAGAGCCGACATCTCTAGGAGTGTCTAATAACCCTAGTGCCCCACAACTTGTGGGGACTTTGCCTCCTCCGACCAACAAGGAGGTTTATCCTTAAAACAATGGTGGGGACTATTGCCCCAACTTACAATGACTCACCTAGGGTCGACTTCACTAGGATAGTCTAATAACCCTAGGGCCCCACAACTGTGGGGACTTTAACCCTTGACCAATAGGAGGCTTACTCACAATGACTTGACATGACTTTCTCATTATAGAAACTTCTCGAAATAAACATCGGGGTATGACATGACTCAAGTACATTACAATACATCCCGGAATGAACATCGGGTTACAATAGATAAGAAATACAAGTGAATACATTCCGAAGTTACAATTACATCAACACCTTCTGGCTGATAAGTTGCCAATGTTTGTCTTAACTCCTCACAACTATTTCACAAGGAAATTCGTCATTGTTGTTTATTATAGAGCAAGGGTCTATGTAGAGCTACCACTGGTACAGAAAAAGAACCCACTCAAAATGTTGAAAAACATAGATGGCATATTGTTGTGACAAAACATTAGGTTAAATTTGTCGTTCTCTTTCACCAGAACTAGTATTTGATCTAGAAGGCATAGACACTCCTCATAAAGCTTGGGAGTAACTTGAACAATTCTTTGGTTAAACAGATGTAATTCGTGATCATCAACTAGAAAATAAACACATCGATCTCAATCCTAATCATTGTGATACTATTCAGGATTTCATTTCCAAGTTCAAATCCCTTAGGCTTCAATTAAAAGACTATAAAATTGAGAAGGATGATGAACAACTCATATATGTAGTTGTAGAACTTGAGCATGTAGATGTAGATACTAAGCAAGATAGCTAAATTGTGAAAGAGATTAACAATCTAACAAACTCATGTAATAAATGCGCTAAACATTAATCATTACACAAAGAAGTCAATAACAAGAGAGAATGTTGTATTACATTGAGCTTCAATGAATGAAGTAGAAAGTATAAATGGGCAGGGCAATTAGAATAGGTCATGGAGGCAATTCAAATTGCTCATGCAATGCATGAGATGCTAATTACCCTTAACTTGAGCCAAATACCCAGAGTTAGCCATGCACACTCTCCAAGATGAGTTTAGTTGACTCATGACTTCCCTAAGTGGACTTAACTCCCTACAAGTTAGGAGCAACTGATTGCAACTGACAAAAGGCACATGCAACTAACTGAAGTCACATGCATGAGGTGCACATCCCTAAAAACTGTCAAGGAGGATGCTATTGTCGCATAATAGCTAAAAAAGTGCATGGAGTCCCTACACAATGGAGTAAACTCCCCAGATTCACTCCACAACTCTAACTTGCAATGTGGGGCCCTAAAATCAAGGAAATAAGCCCTATTTAAAGGAATTTGCCCTCGTATGCCAAAATAGACTTCAATAGTTTTAAAAAAAGGCAAATAAGGATGTTTTAGGACCTAGAGTTTAGCAGTAAGCTCTAGGGTGACTCAAGTGATCAAATTGAATGAGATTTGGCCCGCTAGAATCATGAAGTCATAGGGAGAGGGTTATTCTACTCTAACAATAATGCTCTCTCAGTTAGGAGTCCTATTATGTGTTTGCTTCCATATTTTATTCAACTAGTAATGCCATGGGTTAAGATTTTGTGATGCCTTATTTTAATGCTTTTGCTAAAAGACTTACTTGTGAACAAGATAAGCTCATTCAAACGGGTACTCTTGGCTCAAATTATAAATCTCATTCTTAATCACTAATTCACCTTCCAATTTAAGGATTCCACATAAAAAGCATCTAAAGAAAAACAAACTCAAAGCACAAAGCAATGTAGTTCATCAAATCCCTTGCCTAAAGGGAAGAAAGGTCCTCCTAAATGTACATTATGTGGAAAAGGTCGTTTAGAATCTTGTTACTTCAAGAAATGGATTGCCTTGTCTTTCAAAATGAAGAAACACAACATAAATGTCAATTTATCTTCTCCTAGCAATGATATAGAGAATGCCAAAGCTCTCTCCGCTACAACAAGTTTCTCTTCTTCTGAACCAAAATGGATATTTGATTTGGAGCAACCCATCACAATGCTAAACACTAGAATTTGTTTGCCTCCATTAATCCATGCAATACTGAGCATATGCTTATGGGCAACTCTTCACCTCTAGTTGTTGAACTGCAAGGTTTTATTAAAATGATAGACAGCATGATCAACAGTGTTCTATGTGTTCCTAACCTTTCAACTAACTTGCTCTCAATTTATTAGATTGTGAATTATGGTTCAGACAAAATAGTCTTGTTTACTCTAGATTCTATGATTGTTCGTGAAATTAAGGATCCATCACAAATTGTTGCCATAGGGAAAGTGGATCATCATGCATGCTTGTACTTGTTTTCTCCTTTTGTGCTGGAATCCCCTATCGATGTAGTACTTGCTCACTCAAAAGATTTAAGTAGAATATGGCGTGAGCGATTTGGTCACTTAAACAATCATTATCTTTAACAACTCGATAAGGGAAAACATGGACACTAATCTTCCACCAATCTCCTTTTCTAATGGTTTGTATAGGGTGTATTCTTGGCAAGTATTCTCAAGATGGTTTTGATAAAGGAAAATCTTGGAGAGCCTCCAAAGTTCTTCAACTTGTTCACAATGATATTTCAGGTCCATTCCCTTTCCTTGCATTCATCAATGACTATTCGAGACGCACTTGGGGTCTACTTTCTGGAAAATAAAAGTGAGGCTTTTGACACTTTTCTCGTGTTCAAAGCCTTAGTTGAAAAGCAATCTAGAAATTTCATCAAATGTTTGCAAACAAAAAATGGCAGTGAATATGTCAACAATAGATTAAAGACTGTGCCTTCGAAGGTATTCACCTACAACATATAGTGCCTTACTATCCACAACAAAATGGTGTCACGGAAAGGAATAACCATTCCTTGAAAAAGATGGAAAATTGTATGATATATTCAAAAGGTCTTGGTCCACAGTTTTGGGTTGAAACCATAAATTGTGCCAATTATGTTCAAAATTGCACACCTCATAAAGTTGTTCAAAAGGTGACACTGAAAGAAGTTTGGAGTGGACATACAAAGTAAGCCTTGGATCTTCATTGGATACTCAGAAGATGCTTAAGGTTATAGATTACTTCATTTCGACACATATGAGTTGATCAACGATAGGAGTGTTCAATTTGATGAGCATCTCCCTCCGCATCTTGCATCTTCATATGATGTTCCTTCTTTTGATTTGGCTTCTCATGCTAATGATAGTCACTTTGAAAAATGATGTAATGCAGTTCTTCCTCCACTTCCTGACTGGGGTCAAAGAAGAACTAGGTTCTCTCTTTAGCGTACTCCTAAAACATTTATGGCTAGCTCTTCATATCTAAAGGATTTTCATGAGGCCCATGGTATTGGAGAGTGGGACACTACCATGGAAGATGAGCATAATTCCTTGTTGAAAAATAACACTTGGGACTTGGTCCCTCTTCCTAAAGGAAAAAGATTGGTTCAGTGCAAGTGGATATATAGTACAAAGTATACAACAAATGGTACTATAAACAAGTATAAGGCTTGATTGGTTATTAAAGGTTTTTTTCAAGTTGAAGGCATTGACTATTCTGAAACCATTGCACTTGTGGCTAAAATGAATTCTATTACCTTGTTCTCTAGTGGACAAAAAACCAAATGGATGTCAAATATGACCTTCTTCGTGTAGATTTGTAAGAAGAGATATACATGGAGCGACCTCCTGGACTTATCCAATACTCTTCGCTTGTGTGCAGGTTTAAAAAATCCTTATATGGTCTCAAATAAGCCCCTTGGGCTTAGTATAAGAAGATGGATTTTTTCTTCTCTCTTTAATGATTTTCTTGTTGCCTCTTTGACTCAAATTTCTATATTTTGCGGCAAGATGGTGAACTTCTCCTCGTTCTCTATGTTGATGATCTCATTCTCACTGAAGTTCACCTCCCTTGATTGATCGATCATGTGAAGTTTGGTCTTCATCAGCAATTCAATATGATATATTCAAGGTTGCTTCACTACTTTCTTGGTTTGCAGATCACTCAATCTACACCCGAGATAAGTCTCTCTTAGCCCAAGTATGCCCTGTATATCTTGAGCAGATTCCATACGTTGGGATTGCAAATATTCAATGCTATTCTTGTCAAAGTAAAGTTGTCAGCTAAGTGCTCCACTCCTTTAGCTGGCGCCACTTTGTAGCGACAGCTTGTTTGCAACCTCTTGTACTTGACTCACACTTAACCCAATTCCTGGTTCATGCAAGAACCACATCAGCTCGATTGGAAAGTTGCAAAGCTAATTCTTCATTACATTAGAGGAGCACATACATATGGCATTCAATATTCATCTAATGGTAATGAAGATTAAGTGGGTTATACTGACTTTGATTCGGTTGGTGATCCCAATAACCGCAACTCCACTTCTTGCTATGTTTTCCATCTTAGGTTTAGCACTGTTGTTTGGTCCAATAAGGAGCAAGCAGCAATTGCCCTTTCTTCTACATAAGCAGAGTATCAGAGTGTTGTTAATGCTACTACCAAGTCTATTTGGAATCAACAAGTTTTGTCTGGGTTTAATTTACAGCAGGTGCAAGCCACTCTAATTTGGGGTGATAATCAAAGCACTATCCATATTTTCTAAGGACCGTGTGGAGCATCAACACATCAAACATATAGAAGTTCATATGCAATACATCAAACTGTTGATTCATGATCAAACTATTGATTTGCAATATTGTCACATCTATTTTCGGGTCGCTAACATCTTCACTAAACCATTGGCGGCGACTCAATAAGTTCAGCTACGTGCCTTACTTGGAGTGAAGGACACTGTCTTAGTCCCCCTTCCTTCTTTTTTTGTCTACTTTTTGATCTTTTGTACATGGGTACCTATCATGGCCTCATAGCGAGAACCCCTTCTTACCTCCTTAGGTTTCGCTTTAGGACATGTGACTTATATTCATTGAAGTTAATTTAATTTATGATAATAAAGTTCAACTCAACTTCATCAACTACATTAACATATGACCTTTCCAAGAAGCTCACTTCAAATTTTCTATATATTTTGAAATCAAAGGATAATGCATAGAGTGGCTACAAGAGCAGAAACATCAGAAAAATTGACTATCTACAAGGTCCACGCATTTGGTAATTTAAGCTAATCAATGTTTCGACCTTTACGTTTTTCATTTATGCACGGTTGACAACCAACATTTACTACCAATTACCTAACAACTATATAGAAACGTTTTATTCCCTACCCTTTTCCTTTGGATTTGATGCCTAGAATTGCCATCTTCCTCCTTGTTTAAGACTATCATTCCTTAATCTTTTCCCATTTGAGTCATAGTTTGAATCTCTGGATTTATGTTGTGGCTAAACACAACCTTAGAAGTTTCTTTTATTGCTTGTGGAACTTTTGCTTCTGGTGCAAAATTACATACAAACCGTTTGTTGTTGTTGGGGTAAGCTCAATGGGATACCATGGCTCCTCTTACTTGGAATTTGCAAGAGCTTAAAAGGGGTTAAGATCGGTTATGCTTGCTCGTTCCTATGCCTTCTTCTCTTCGAAGATCCCAAAGTCTTACTTTTGATTGTTTTCTACTACAAAGCTTATGCAATCTAAGTAGGAGGATTTGGAGGTTAACACTACCTCCTTTTGGATTTTGAACCGTACCCTCTCCCAATTTGTGTTGTTGGTTTTGGACACAAGCAAGTGAACATGCTTGAGGTAGCTTCTACATTTGACAAGAATAAGCCATTCCCCTTGCTCCCCCAGAAACCCCTTCCTCCACCATTCCCCAGTCCCCCTTTCCAAACACTTGTGCAACATAGATTAGTTGTTAATAAGCTAATTATAGTTTAGCAATTCAAGAAATGCCATATGAAACATTTTGAGAAGGATTTGACTCACTTTTAGAAATAAAACAAGGGAGAACACCACAAAAGTTGTGGGAATTGTTGGATTGCATCAATAAAGACTCCTCTTTAGAAGTCAAATTTGCAATGATTCAAAATTTCTATCATTGTGGTGGTCCTTTATCTTTGCTTCAGGGTTGCTTCTTATGAAACATAGACCAAAATAATTTGGTCATTATTGTGCTCTCAAGTTCGTACAATAAGTTCCCAACACATTTGATATGGATGGGACCTTATCAAAACATGGGTTTGTTATGGAGATTCTATTGAAAATCATATCATTTGCAAGCATGAATTTTCTCATAGCTATCCTCATAATGACAATTTTTGTGGCCATTTTAAACCAAATCTTTAGTTAGCAATAAATCAAATGGAAAATAGGAAGATGAAAGAGGATCAATGGTTCGAAAACAGTAAGCAAGCTATATGTAGTTTAGACATACAAGCCATGCTGTCATTTAAATGTCCAATTAACAGATAGAGCATTTTGGGAAGGCTTTGTTGTAGTTGAGAATGAAACAAGGGATGACATCGCAAAAATTGCATTAATTTTTAAATTGTATCATCAAATAATCTTCTTTACTAGTGGGATTTTTCTCCCCTGACCCAAAATTTTCTATTATAGTGGTGGACCTTTATTTATGTTAATCTAGCAATGCATTATGTCTTAATACAACCAAATTACTAATTGTAAATGCTTCTTAAGGAAGATCAATCAAAATATTATGGTAATGGTTGCGCTCCCAAGTGTTAAATGCAACTGCGAGAGCCATTCTCTAGGATGATGGAACCCTAGTCAATTAACTAGAGTTCCTAGTCAGTTAACCAGGCAGAGAAAGTCCCTAGCAGGTACCCTAGGGACCCCAACAGTCTACGAGGGTTCTTGGTCTGGGACCAAGCAGGTTGATGCCATGGCAAAGTCACTAACATGTGGCTAAGTCCCTTATTTGTCTCTAGGGCATTATGGTCATGAACCAGACAGTTTCTTTGTCATAAGGACCAAGCAGATCTTGCAAGCAAAGACAGAGGACATCCTGGTTTGGGACTAGGCAGATTCTTGGTCTAGGACCAAAAAAGACTTGTAGGTGTATTCCTGGTCAATTAACCAGATGGATCTTGGTCAGTTAACCAAGATGATGGTGTGCGATGCCCTCCTCTCCTAGATAATTGAGCTAGGTTGTCTCATCAAGGGACTGGCCACCCCTTGATGAAGTCACTAGCACTTGACCTTTAGGAGCAATCAAGAGGACCAGAGGATCACATCATCCAGTTTGGACCTTCCTTATATTGTGATGATAAAACTTACAATTATTGTATAGAACACTTGTAGATCACATACATTGAGAGAGAGAAAAAACTTTGTTTGCTTTTTCTTGTGGGTAAAATGGGTTTTCTTCCCACCTTGTTGTTACACCTTTGGTCTTGTGGGTAAAAGGGTTGTCTTCCCACTTGGTTGTGACACCTCTCTTGTTGACTTGTGGTTAACTTTGTGTTTGATTTGGTATTGTGTTGACCTCTCCCTTGTTGTGCAAGCGCTCCCTTTTAAGTGTGGCACCTTAACCCTTATTATGATGTCTTAACATTAATTTATTTTTTATATTTAGTAACCCTCCCTAATCTTATGACATCTTGACCCTTTGTAAAGTAACCCTAAGTCAATGAAAAATTAGAAGAAAGATCCTTCTAGAAGTTATTAAAAGTTATAAATACAAGTCTAAGCATTCATTAGGGGTGTGTCTTGGAAATGAGATCTAATCTGATTGCTTATGTCTGATCTAGGGTTTGAACCTTGCTCATTCTTGGCAACATCTAGGGTTTCATGTCCTCTCTTGCGTGGGCTCTCTCCTAATTTGGACTTCTAACAGCTACTTATCTCTCCCTCCTCCACACATGTGAGCTATACTTTGTTGTTGTGCTTGTTTTTGAGGTTGTCGTACCCTATTGTTTGTCTGAGGTGAGTGTCGTTGTTGTTGTTGACTGTTGGGAGGGTGTCGTGGGCTACTGGGCTACTTGTTGGGATGCTACCTTTTTTTAGGTTGTCGTACCCTATTGCTTGTCTAAGGTGGGTATCGTTGTTGTTGCTAACTGTTGGGAGGGTGCCGTGGGTTGCTTGTTGGGATGCTACCTGTGTCGTGGGCTATTTGTTGGGCTACTACCTGTGTGTGTCCTATTTGTGTAGGCCGCTGCCCTTCTTGGGCTGTTAGAGCAAGTCGTTTCCTTGTGTGTAGAATATTTGAGTGGTCGTTGCCCTGTTTGAGGTGTGTCAAGCAGGTCGTTGCCTATTGAAACCTGTTGACCAAGCCACTGCCTTGTTTGTGGGTTGTTGAGTAGGCCACATCCTATTTGTGGATTGTTTGTTGAGCCAAGCCACTACCTGTGCATGGGTTGTTAGTGTGGGCCACAGCCTGTGTGAGGATTGTTTGAAAGGGTCGATGGCTGTGTGGACTTGTTGGTTGTCTTGGTTAACATCTTGAGGTTGATCTCTTGGATACTTGGGCTTCCTTTGATTACTTTAGTTTGATGAGTTTCCTATTGCATTGTCGCTTGAGTGTCATTACTACTGTAGCTTCTATTGTACTTGTCTAACCCTATCCTACAACACTTTAGTGTATGGGTCACTACCTGTGTATGGGTTGTTAGTGTGTGCCACAATCTATGTGAGGACTATTTGAATGGATCGATGGCTAGGTGGACTTGTTGGTTGTCTTGGTTAACATCTTGAGGTTGATCTCTTGAATACTTGGGCTTCCTCTGATTGGTTTAGTTTGATGAGTTTCCTATTGCATTGTCGCTTGAGTGTCTTGATTGTTGTAGCTTCTACTGTACTTGTCTAACCCTATCCTACAACACTCTCTCTCTCTCTCTCTCTCTCTCTCTCTCTCTCTCTCTCAGGTGTGTGATTACCCTCATATAAGGGTCAGTTACTTGTTCCTTTCGTTGACTTGCTTCTGAGAGGCAAGATTCGATCTGAAAGTAAATTCTGAGTATAAGGAAGGTCCAACTCATCAGATAAGTTATCAAATCTATTTTTTTTATTAGTTAGATTTATTTACTGTTGTCCTATTGTTCATGATTTCATTTCAAAAGTATTGTTTATGACCTCACTGTGTATTACTGCAGTTGTTAAATTTATGTTTCAAATCATAACTTTAACACAGTGATCCTTAGTGAGTGTTAAAGTTGAAAGAGATGAAAATTATACTTTTCATTGACTAGATTTTTCTACTGATGTACCTTTACTTCAGCATTATTTTATAGTTTAAATTTGCATTAAAGTACAAGTTTGTAATTTTTTATGAAAAAGCCCTAATTTTAACACAAAGTTCTTAGATTAAGTTCCCAGGCATTTTAGTATGGAGAGGACACTACCAAAACATGGGAAATGGAAATTGTCTAGGTCGCTGAATATGATAACATAATAGAGTGATTTCAAATTCCATTACTAGTTTTCATTTAGAACTTGTAAATCAAAGAAATAAAGCCTTAATCATAGTCAATTGAAGAGATGGGAAAAGGAAGAGAAACATGGATTTGCCTTGTATCCATCTAAAGCGCTTTGAACAAGTTGTGATATCTCCACAAAAACCTCCTCTTGTTCAGCTTCTGGTCCAAATACTTTATCAAAGCTAAATGAATGTTTTTGTCCTGCCAAATAGAGCAAACACGTCATAATAATAGGATACTTATTTCAAATACTTGTACTAAAAGAACAATGATAACAAGCAACCTTCAAGTAAGAATCCATAGTAGAAGATTCTATCAGTTATTGTGATACCAACGCTTGATCTATTAGTGTGGACTCATGGAGTTTACCTGGACCCTGTATTAGATCAATGCTTCGGCCAACAAGCTCAGCTGATGTAGGATACTGCACAATTGATGACTCTACACTTATGCAATCATCTTCTGGCAAACTTGGCCTCACTCTACAAAAGACCCTGATATTTCCTTTAAGTTCCTGAAAAGTCAAGCACATTAGATTGATATAAAAGAAACATGAAGGTAATTGTAAAAGAGGTCAAAAATATATGCTTGCAAATTACCAAAATAGTGTTGTGCAACTTTCTTCTTAGCAGCTCTCCTTCAAAATTTTTAAGTTCGGATTCTTCAAGGCGTTTTTGCAACTCTTCAATTGTTTGCTTTTGTTCACCATCTATTGCTCTGTGCTGTAAGGCAGATGACTCTGCTATCTACATGCATAACTATATTATGACTAGGCTGCATCCATTTCATCATAACTAAAATGAAATTCCTTATTCAAAAGACGAAATATTTCAAACTATATTTTGCAAATGTCTGGAACGTTATCTTACCTCTAGCTTTTGATTTGCAATTTCAAGCTTCAGGCATAAGTTTCTTATATGTTCATTCTGAGAGGAAAAACTTTCCTGCAGAATAAAACCATTATTGTTTAGATATGTCATTTGCTGATGATGAAAAACACCAACTTTTAGAGTCATAAATGTCATCAGTTCACCCCATACGCTTACCTCTAAAGCCGTTGTTTTAGTAGCAAGTTGTTCAAGCTCTGCAGCGGACTTCCCAGTGCATTCCCTGTATCTTGCAACCTCGGATGTCAAATTCTGCACTTGTGCAGTCTGTTGATCTCTATCATCTGTAGCTCGTTGAAGATCGGCACGAAGACGATCAATCTCTTCCATAAATGCCTTTTTTTGCTTTAGAGTTTCCTGCTGGGTGGCCTGGAATACCAGAGAACGTCATTTGCTACACTTCTTGAAACATGACATTTAAAAGACCTTTCAAACAACTCAAAGAATTGAAATAAGTGACAATTTCGCAAAATATTATTAAATCATTAACAAAGAGGAACCTAGGCTATCTTTCATGATTACTCTTCATCTGACATAAAGTCGGCTAACATGAAAAAATCCTTTCATTTAAGAACATTCTAAACACCTGCAAAGAGTAACCTATGCTATCTTTCATGATTACTCTTATATGACATAAAGTCAGTTAACATGAAAAAATTCTTTCATACATTCTAAACACCTACCTAACCTACCTGACAGGACACTGTTGAAGGCTCAAACCTACCATTAAGAAGAAAGTGGGGGCAAATATGCACTTGATTTATGCAAGTAAAGGAAGCGCTTACTCAGAAGGCCAATTAAATAAGTTTTGAAAATCTTCATATACAACACAAAGAACAATGATGTTTGAAACCTGTTATCTTTAGTATCTTATGCTGAAAACCAGGGCAGGCACATTTCAAGCAATCAAGCAAAACCTCTAAGCGGGTCCTTGTCCAATCTAACCTTCTGTTAACAATATTTTAAAATGAAAAAAGTGAGTAAAATGCATTCAGTACATGGATTAGTGTAAACATTCAGTTTTCAGGGTATGAAGAATGCTGAATATAAATTTGAAAGAATATTATAAAGTACAAAAAACTCACTCTAGCATTAACTAGCTGTTCCTGAATAGCCGCTGAATGACCTCTCAAACTACTTAAAGTTTCCATTATAGTTGTTTTTTCTTTCTGAATACGAGAAATAGTCTCCGCATTAGATGTAGCATCACTTTGCAGCTTGCTATTGTACTGCTGTAAACTGGCATTGTACTGTTGCAATCGCTTATTGATATCCTGAAGAGATGCAACCTGTTTCCATACACATGTTATTCGTTACATTGCAACTATGTATTTTCTGTAAATGCTACAAAACTTGAGAGCCTTTAATGCATGAACCATTAGAGTCAAATATAAGTGACTGTACCTGTTCATTTGCACTTGACGCCTCTGTCTGGGCTTTATCAAGCTGCTCAGACAAGTGGCTACTCATTTTTTCAGCTGCTCGCCGTGCTTCTATCTCTTTTCTCTGAGCCTCAATTAAGGCCTGTAATAAGAGAATTATCAAGTTGTAAGCTAAATATTTCATAGCAATAATGGTTTGACAAATCCAGGTGACCCATTAAATATACTGAACCCCATTTTCAATAGACAAAAATGTCAGCAGTAAATATACAGAAACCCCTTTTCAAAAAACAGTATTTATTAGTAAATATGCATAAACGCATCTCTTGACTCAGTTAAAGACTGGATCAGAAAAGAAAGAAAAAGTTTGAAGGGAGCTTCTATTGTTTGGAAAGGACTGCTCAAATCTTTTCTTATCATAGACAAACTGGGTAGCATGGAAAAGTGGTAAAGGAGACCAGATGAGATTGTAGTATTTGGAAAGGACTGGTCAAATCTTTTCCTAGTATGGAAAATTGGTAAAGGAGACAACATGAGATAGGGTGCAGAGGTAATTATAGACTCTCCCTGGGTTCGATTGAGCAATTACATACTCAAGGTTTGACAAGGCTCTTAGATATTGCCTAGATAGCTGGGGCGGACTGAAGGCTGAAAAACAGAAGAATATTTGAAAAACAAAAGAATATTTAAATATGCATGATGATTAGGCGGGGCGGACTGAAGGCTGAAAAACAGAAGAATATTTAAATATGCAAGATGATTAGGCAGCTGAAAGGACACAATATATCTCACTCCTAAAACATAATGGTCTAGTACTATTTAATCAAGAAGATGAATTAAAATGTCTAAAAATAAAGCAACAGGGGTTATAATCTTGATGAAGACTTTAGGAAAGAAAGGGTTGAATTTGATTTAAAAGTTAGAATCTTTATAAAAAAAATATTTGGTACAATAATCAAAAAGTGTTATGGGCCATGACTTATAACTTAATGGGGTATATGTGAAGTTATATGTATATGTAATGGAGTAAATGTATATGTAAATCTTTATTCGATGAAAACTTTCTAAAAATATATTATTTAGGACTACGACTTGAGATAACGACCAAAAAGGTGTTATGACTTATGACCCAAGGGGAGCATATATGGTATTAAATAATATGATATGGCTCTGAAGGAGGCATATATGAGGTTATATATATATGTAATGAGGTTATATGTATATGTGATGGAGTAAATGTATATGTAAATCTTTATTCGGTTATCCTTTTCTAACAAAATTCTTACTTGGGACAATGGCCAAAACAATGTTACGATCCAAGGGGAGCATATATGGGGTTAAATGTGTATGATATAACCCTAAGGGGGCATATATGGGGTTAAATGTATATGTAATGGAGTAAATGTATATGTGATAAAGTCGGCCTAAAGAAGGGTCCACATATACGTATACATTTATTTCCATCTATACCCACTTGGGTCATAACAGAAGGAACTAGAATGGAACAGGCAGATGTGTCCTTTGCAAAGATGATAATGAATCAGTGAGCCATTTGTTCATCACATGCCCCTTCTCAAATTATGTGTGGAAAGAAGTATTGCAGTTAGTAAATTGTTCAATCCTTTGGGATAAAGACACTCTCTTGGATAGCTTTGAAAACTGGATCAATGAAACCTCTACAACAGGACACAAAGCCTTACCTTCTTGTGTGCTTTGGGGGCTGTGGTTGGTCAGGAGCATGAGTGGGCCTAATGGTTAAGAGCATGTGTTTCTTCTTAGGAGGTCACAAGTTCAAATCCAGAGGGGGTAGTATATGTACACCTCTGTAGACTTTGGCAGTTAAATCACTGCGCAGAGGGGGGTCCCTTGTCCCGCAAACAAGGGGGTCTCATACACCAAATTGGTGTCTCGCTTGGTGGTGACTTTAAAAATAGATTATTATTATTATTATTATAAGATGATATTTAGACACGACTTGTCTATTGGTCAGGTTGCCTACAACATTAGACTATCTTATCATAAATGTTGGAAGGAGCCCAAGCAAAATGCAGCAAGAATTTTAAAGAAATTGGTCATAAATTCATCTTTTCCTTGGGGGTTCTTTGATCGGGTTTGTCAAGGCAGTATAGATATGTCTAGAGCAAGGGCCGTCCTTTTTTTCAAACAATCATCACCTGTGCCGGACTGGGAACCAGCAACAAAGAACAAGTTTATGCCTTATTGGTATAGATGAAAACAGTTGAAGAGAAAAGATCCAAAAGTTCCATTTGTTAGATCACAAATTTGACTCTTGGAACCATCATGAACAGAGTACTGGAGATAAAAAATCATTTTGATTTTATCTTCTTCACTCGCATCTACAGAGACTGATGGATTGGTCTAATTCCATTTGTCAGATCACAAATTTGGCTTTTGGGCACATTATGAACAAAGTACTGGAGATAAAAAATCATTTTGATTTTATCTTCTTCACTCACATCGACAGAGAGTTCAACTCAAAAGCAAACTATCTCTCTAAGTCAGCACTTTCATTGCAGGAAAGAACTTTAATCGTTCAAGAATAGAAAGAGGATTCTTAATCCTCTAAATCTTTTCTTTGATCTTAGCTAGAACAAAGGAAATGCCAATACTTAGAGAAAGATGTTTTCTGTGGTATCTGTATTTAGGGCTTGTTTTGCATCTGATCTTGATATTTTGAAGGCAGGAATGAAGGGCACTTGGGCCCAATCTGTTTTGAAGGACGACTGTAATAAGTAGACTTTAATAGGTTATAGATTGGTTCTCAACTCTGGTCATAGTCATAAACAGAGAGACTAAGGTGATATATATTTTGACTTCAAGCTTGAAATATCAAATATAAAGTTTTTTTCTCATAAATACATCTCTGATCTACATTAAAATTAAGAAATACGAAGGAGGCTGCTGACTTCTCAAGCCAAGCCATTCACCAGGGTTCCAATCTCCCCAAGGATATGTGGATATGTACTTAAGCACTACCCCTCGTGGGCCAGTTCACCATCCACAAGTTGGACCGCATGTAATTCTTTCAGTCTAGCTTCTATAAGCATCACTTTCATGAAAGAAAGAAAATAAAAGGAAGATGCGTGACCTCTTTTTCAGCTTCAGCTTTCGAAAGTCTGTCTTGTACAGAACATAATGCATTCCTGAGATCCAGAATAGTCGTCTGTAATTCTTGCTCCCGGTTTTTGAAAGCTACCTCTAAATTTCACAGCAAACCCATTAGAGACTATAAAGAATAAATGAATAAAAATATAGTAGTACACAAAAGATAAATCTTCAGACAAATTAACACTTTCATAAAGGATTACTGATGCTAATTAACCTGTCAATACCTATCTGCTTCTGCTCATTGATCGCACTCAGAAGCTGACTTTGCAACTGCTCCTTCTCTAGATTACATGATTCTTCTAGTTCCCGAAGCCACCGAATGCAAGCTCGGAGCTTCTTAATATATTCTGCCATTTGCTCACTCTTGCCCTGTAAATCATCAAAACCATACGCACATAAGCACTCCACTTATTATCAACTAACACAGTGACATCTAAAACCGGGTATTGTATACACATCGATTCATGGAGTTCGAGGTTGCATATCTTCAATTCCGATATTCAAAACACTGGCCACTGTGTGAACTTCGGCATGCATCCTCATGCTTACCAAGTTCAAGGTGTATATCAAACCAGGTTTTTTATGGCTTTCTGCCCATATTCAATGCACCCAACGCACTATCCAGTTTAATGCACACAGAGCGTTGATGCATCACCCTAACCTACCCGAATTTGTAGAGCACCTTGGTGCAATTAAATCCTGTGAACATCTAGTTGTATCTTATTCTGAACTCCTTGCAGAGCTCTGTGCTCTACCCGTGCCATTTAACTGTATGAAATGCAGGAATGGACAAAACACTAGAGCTATAAAAAAAGGATACCTTGTAATCAAATTTATTTTTTCCCTTAATCTTCATGTTGAGCAGAGCTTCAACACCTTCTTTAGAAAAAACTTCTGAAACATCGGTTTGCGCATTGGGGTTCCCACTGTCAGCAAGATCCAATGGTTCTTGAACGGCAATCATTTCAGAAAAGACTTGGCGAGCCCTGATCTTTGGAGAAGCAGCCGCTACTTTAGCCCCAAAATTATCACGCCCAATCCTCTGTTTCTTATCATAGGGACTGGTAATCAACTCCCCGTGATTTTCCTTATGCTGCATTTTTTCAAAAACAGAGACTCAGCAGTAAACATACAAAAACCCATTTTCAATAAACAAAACGTTACTAGTAAATCTAGAGAAACCCCTTTTCAAAAATTCGTCTTTATCAGTAAATTTACATAAACCCATTTCGGATCTAGAATAAGATTAAGAAATACAGATATGAGAGTGGATATCTATGTCTTTTTACTTACAGTGTAAGGACTCTTATGTACACTCGCAGGGGATTTGGGTTGCTTTGGAAACGCCTTCATTTTCTATCTATAAATCTCTGTATTTTTACAACAAAACTAGATCTCCCAACCTTGCAGTGATATCAATGCCTGTGCATTAAACACGTATCAGTGTTCTCAGTGCTTTCTGTGACCAAAAACCAAACCGTTATCTTCTGTCGTTCGTTGAAGGAGAACCCAGTGAATCCAGTAGTACTAAATCAAACATCTGGTATAGAGAACAGGCAGGGAAATCATGGATGAAGAAAAAGTCAGAGTAGATGACCGTTGGATGTTGAATCTGGTAGACATATTCATTTTGTGAAGGGCTTGGTAGAAATTTGAAATCAAAATTCAAATACATGTGACCTTTGCAACTTGGTAGGTTAACCATGGCCATGGTTTGACTATAGGCCATGGATGGAGTTACATTATGCCCGCATACACGATAGCGCCGGAGGACGTTGAGATTTCAAATTATATAAAATAATAAATAATATATATTTTTCTAAAAATGCAAAGTTTTCCAAAGTTGTTAAGAGCGTACGAACAGTTATTTATTGTTGAAAAGAGGTTAACAGTTATATAAGTAGGAAGTAATTGTGTTCAACGGAGGCTATTTTCTAGGTGAATATTATAAAATAATATTTTAGATAGTAAAAATAAATATATAAAAGATAAAATTTATTGCGTGGAATAGTGTTTGTTTAATATTATAATAAATTTTTCAATGATATAAGAAGTTGTTTTAATTGATCTAGAATTTTAATCCAATTTTGGATGATCAAGGCTGATTTAAATTGGTAAATTTTCGAAAGGCATCATTCTAGTGTGAGTGAAACTTGAATAATTGTAGAATTTTAAGTAGTTGAAAAGAAGATCTTTACGCAATAAGTTTAGCTTACTCCAACACATTCCTATGGTAATATGTAACATATATCACAAAATAATAATAATATAAGTAAAATTCAAATTTGAATAAATACTAGTAAATTAATGGAGATCCATTTTAAACCCGAATCTATCAGAGCACAAAGAGAAACCAAATCTTTGGAGTGGCAAATCTCAAGTCTTTACATACTCCTCAAATTAGTTTGCATGTCAAGGGAATTAATCATCCTCTAGACTTATAGATCCAAGGTTATTAACTTATTATGGATTTGCACTAATGAGGTTTAAAGAGTTGTGAAAATGATCTCAGCTCAAATGGTGTCTCTTAAAACTCTCTATAGACAATCCTCGTAGATATGCACAATCACCTTGACTATCCTACTCGATTAGCATCGAAGAATCATAATAGCTCTAAACCTTAGCAAAAATGAACTGTGCAACAATTCATTAGGCAAACTTGCTAGATAATTGTTTTCCCTTATTCTTTTCTCCTTTACTATTTTTTAATTTCCTAACCTAGTTGTTAAAATAAAGCATCTTTGTCAACTTGTTTGCTCGAACAAAAGCTTGAATCCTTGATAACCTACATGTTATAGCAAAGATTTTCATTCAACTACATTTATACTGACTTCTACCTCGATCTATTGGTGTTATTCCCTCGCCAAAGAGTGATAGTTAATATAGCACATGGCAAAAAGGCTTGTCATGAATAAGGTGTTCAGCTTGGAAACAAATTATCTTTGGTTCTCTTTAGTGTGGTCTATGTGAATATAGAGTAAGCACTAAAATTCAAATAAAAAGGAAAGTTTAAAATCTAAGTTCAAAACTTATATGATTGAAGGGAGGATTGGTGAGCACTAATGAACATAGAAATGAGTTGTCGAATTATCCCTTGAGACTTTATGTGGTCGGGTCATAGGACAAAAATATTATATAATTGAAAGGATGATTGGTGGGCATTAATGGACATGGACATGAGTTGTTAAATTATCCCTTGAGACTTTATGTGGTCATGGCCATGCCATCTTTGTCATTTCATGTTACAAATCTAAGCATGACCATTTTATTTTCTTATATCATATACCCACCAATATAGTGATTTCTTGTATTTTTATATTAATGTTATTTTTGAGTTTTGATCATGGTCAACTCTTAAAAAGTAAGGATGGCAATTTATTTGGAAGTCACACGCAATAATGTAAATGACTAATATGTCGCAAATATTTGAGTAATTAATGTGAGATGGAGCCTAAAACCTTAATAAAGACATCAATACCTGAAACCCTAGCAAAGACATCGGTTTCTTGTGTGTGGTTGGAACCCGACGACCGAGCTACTAACTTCCGAATTTCAATTGTGGAGATGCCTGCACCACTTTTTGTTTTTGGTTCCTTAGTAGGTTTTACTAGTTTTCTTGGACTCTATATCCTAAACTTTCTTTGTTTTTCTTCTCCTCGTGGAGTCCCATCCTCCTTTCTAGGAGGGCCTAGTACCAACCACGGTAAAAAAGTGAAAAGTTTTGGTTTCATAATTTTTTTCTGACTTTCTGGTTTTCTATCGGATTGGTCTCTGGTTTTTAGTTAATCTGTCTTATTAGTTGTTCCGACTCTCTTTTGTTTTACGGATTGTTTTTCCCCTGTCACTCTCATCGTACATTTTTTGTCAAGGCACATTTCATAATGGCCCATGAGGACTATCCTTTGGGGTTTCCACCACCAATGATAGGAATTTATCGGTCAAAACACTCACTTGACAAGCTGGTTTGGTCCTAGAAGAAGCAGCGGTTACTATTGATTATATTCCTAAAGGTCGTAATGATACCCCTCAAAAGGGTTTGCACTTACATGAAGGATCTCCTTCACTCTCCCCTTATAAAAAGGAGGAGCATACTCTTGTTACTCCTCTAAATGCTATTAACTTCCCCTCCATTAGGATTTTTCCCTCTCGAATACCATTGTGGACTTTGGGACTACTTTCATTTCGAAGGACCTTTCATCAGATAGGGTTAAGCAAAATAATAGGGGACATAAGGTGAGGATTCGAAGGCTAACTAAGTGTTACAAATCAAAGGATGAACTTTCAACTTATGTGCTAGGGAAGGATGTAAATATAGATAAGGTTGCAAATTTATAAGTCTTGGCCTTAACAAGTCATTTGGAAGATATTCAAATGAACAAAGCAAATATGGTTCAGTGGGTCAAGGAACACTGGTGTGGCTCCCTAGACTATATCCCTAAGGTAAATTTGCTACCAAATGGGTAGTTTGTTTTTGTCTTTTCGAAGGAGGAGGACCCCCCAAAGTTTATATCGCTTTATTTGGTTAATGGCACATGTTCTCTTGTATTAAATCGTTGGCATCAAAATCTTGACCCAGATAGGGAACGACCGCTTCACTAACACCTTTGGATGTTGTTTTCAAGTTTTCCCTTCTCCCTCTGGTCCAAGGAGATGTTATGGGTTTGACCAACTTACTAGGTCACTTCATCTCCATTAACGAACATATGATATTAGGGGGTAATAAATGCATGGCGTCGATAATTGTTGTATTGGACAATTCAGAGGGTTTACCAATGGAGGTTAACATTGTTTGGGGTGATGAGACCAATCTCGCACATCTCGATTATAAGGGTATTGTGTTTTGTTGCTTCCTCTGCCAAAACATGGGACATCTAAGTCGTCAATGTCTGGAGACCATGGATAATTTTAGGGGCTATATTAAGGGGGTTACAAAAATTTAGTGGGATATTTTCTTATATGGAAAGGGTTTTTTTAACTAAAATATATTCATCCAATATTTATTAGAAAGTAAATATATCCAAAATGAATAGCCTCCCATATATTAACAAGGAAAATTAAAAATAAATTGCCATAGCAAAATCTCCCTCCAATCTATCTTTCGCCCCCAATTTCTAGAGAAATTCTAGTGTAATCGTTCCTTCGCCCCCAATTTTCAGTTATGGAGGCTCCCAAGGGTTATTTCTCCCTCCATTTTCCTTGAAATTTAGGAATATGGTTGCATTCGCCTATATTTTAGTCAATTTCATGTGATACCTTCTTTGAGCCCTAGATTTCTAGTATTGGAGGGAAAATCAAGGGTTATATTGTTCTACATAAAGGCTACAGTGATTCATGGTTCACCCACATCGGATTGCGCTTGCAAGGTAAAGGTTTTGGTTCATGCGATTCCACTTTTCATTCTTAGTTTTCTCGACATTTTAATCTTCACATAACATCTCCATTGCCAAAATATCAGGTCTTGAATGGGCACACCGCACATGCAATTTATCAGAGAATACAAACTTGCATCACACTTTTTATCCAATAATTAAAGTGGTGTGATTTTTATCATGTTTTTTATGTTTTTTATCCACAATTGTAATAGATTATTATATTGTAAATTTAGCTTTTATCATGGATGCTTTTTGAGGCTTGTTGAATTCTAGGGCACTTTTGCTTCTTAGGGATCACTCGGTTTTATTAGGGTTTTATTCTATCCTAGAAGTATTGGTTCCATGAAAGCGTTATAGATCTCAATATATATGATATATTTTATGCCTTCTCATGTTTAAACTATTGATTGGCATTTATATGTTGTTAGCGAATGCTACTCTTGATGGAGAGACGCCACATGGTTTTTGTATATTTAAGTTGAATTTGACCCAGTTGTTTAAAATGTGCTTTTTTAGAATATTTCTCTATGATTATTATTGGATCTAAGACGTTAATGAGAGTGTATATGTTCATATTTTATGTCGGTTGTTGTTGATGTTTGGGATGTTTGTAATATAAATGAATGCACACTAATTATAATGGTGGGGCTATAGTGTAATGGTCATTATTTTTGTTGTCTTCTTGTAGAGTTGTCCAAAGTGTTCTGGTAGATTCTTTTATTTGTATTGAGAATTTCGTGACTAGTGGATTTTTATATTTGTATTGTCAAGTTTTTCAATTTTATTTGTGACATAAATTTGCTAGGTTCGGTGCTTGTGTTATGATATTTTATTTTTTGTAAGAAACATTCAGAAGTAAAATGTTTTTTGGTGATTTGCTTTGATTTGTAATTGTTATCATCATCCAAAAATTGATCTAGTTATGTATGATAAATATATGATTTAGGTGGAACATGATACTTCATTTCCATGCTGATTGTATATATAATATGTACAGTGCATGTTTGATTTGAGATGTAGACATTATGCCATTTGATATCTAGTTTTTTTCATTCAATGAGGGTGCTAAAACAATTGTACCACATTTTGCATGCTTTCAAAATTTTCAAGGACATGGATACAAATACCTCCTCAGTTTACCTGAGAAAAAGTAGTCTTTAACAGAGTAGTTCTAATGATATGTGTGACCATGCATTAATGTGCTTTATATTCTTGTTAGTGTATGTTCTTATTTCTAATAACCATTGCAAGTTTCTAACTAACTCTGTAAATTCTAAATCAAATGACATAATTCATATTTTGATTGTCAACAAAAGAAGGGAAAAAGTGGCATTTGTATCTATAAATAGATAAGCATGTTACTTTTTTCTTAGAGGGTAGCTTAAAAATTAGAGATTTGGAAAATCAACTAATTGGGAATTCATACACTATATTAAGGTTGTGGATCTTGATAATAATCCATAGTGTGGAGTTCTCAATTCTATCAGTTTGTCGGTATGTCAATATTTGTGTCCCCACATGTCTATTGGACCATTAAGGCATGAGATAAAAAGTGGAGTGCCCACTTTCCATGAATCTAGTTAGTGTAGTTGTGTTTCGCAAACACCTCTAGTTGTGAGTGACCCAATACTGCTTGTGAAATGTATAAATAAATCCCTCATCTCCTCATTCATGGATTTGCTTGTGTGAGGGTCTAGGAGTCAAAAGAGTCAAGTTATGGTATATGCTCTTTTATTTCACTACCTTAGTAATCTGCATAATCGAAAGTTGAGTCTTCCTAGAAAAAATTCATCGAGACGTTACAAGGTTTTATAATTTGATGAAATATTCCCCAAGTTTTTACTATATTTAATAATTCAGTGAAATATTCACCAATATTTTACAATATCTTATAATTTAGTGAAATATTCGCCAAGATTTTGCAAGTTTCTATAATAGAATGAAAGATTAACCAAAAATTGTATATACATATTATAATGATTGATACAATAGCCTTCGAATTTTCCTATATATTAGGAGGATTCGCCCATATATTATACATATAAATATTGGGGGTGTTCTTAAAATTATCCCTGCTAGAGACTGGGGTTCATGGTTCTGGTGGCAAAGGACAGACCATTTTGAGTGATAGTTCACCATTGGAGGACTCACATCTTTCTTATGGCAATTATTCCTCATGTCCATCTCCTCGAACTGCACTAATCTTCGACTATAAAGAAGGTATGTCTACTCTTCAACCCACTTTGTGATATGAATATCTTACTTCAGTTGAAATGAATTTTATTACGTCAGTCGAATTACAATTGGAAAAGAAACTGAGGGCCTCAAATAAGGTGAATCATGTTGAGTTTGAACCTCTCTCCTCTTAAAATCATGTGATGGTAGGGGTAGGTTCTTTGTGTTTAGAGGTTCCTATCCCTCCACATATTGCCATTGACGAAGCGACCTCTTTTGATCAGGAAATTGAATTGGACTCAGTGTCGGCAATTTTTGCTCCCCTTGCTTTGGGTCCCCCTCGAGAGGTTGTGTTATCTGATTGTGGTCCACTTGGATTGGAAAGGGAGAGTTTCCCCCCACTTCATAGCTATTTGGTTAGGGCGTCCTCTCTTGAGTCTACTACAAAGAACCCTCCCCTTTCTTTTTTGAATGCAACCACGAGCTCCCCTTTGCCTATATACTCTAAAAGACCATCAGAAAGTCCAATGATGTTCCCTTTGAATCCTCTTCATCATCAAAATATGACTATCATGCCTAAAAACAAGAATAAGGGTCAGGTTAGGATGATTGAGTCACATCCTGATTTGAATTCTCTTGTCCCTTCTATTCCTTTATCTAAGAGGTTAGATTTGGCAACTAGTTCCTTGCCTTCTCCTGGTCTTATCCGTATGTCCCTTAAAGTAGTAGGGCCCTCATCACAAGTTACTTAATGTTACTTCTCTCTATTAATCTTCAAGGGCTAGGGGGATCCCAAAAATCTTGATCCCTCAAGCGTTTTTTTCTTTACTTCTAAAGTTGATGCCATCCTAATTCAAGAGATAATGGCCTCTGCTATAAAGGCCTCTAAATTTTTCCTAAAATTGTTACCTGGGTGGGAGGTCTTTGTCTTAGATGCTTTTGGCTAGTCTGGTGGTATCCTTTCTATATGGAATCCTAATTTGGTGACACTCTCACCCTACAAGAATCTGGCTGGGATGTTGTTGTTGGGTTCACTCAAAGGGTACAAGGGTGAGATTTGTATCCTTAACTTATATGGTCCTTACAGTGGGCATAAAACCTTATGGGATATGGTGGTTGATTGTGGTGTCCTGAATGCCCCAAACCTTATTGTTGCAGGTGATTTAAATTTGACTTTGGATGCATTTGAATTATGGGGCGAGAATGGAAGACCTGAGCCTCTAGCAGATTATTTTTAAGGATCGCGATGTGGCTGATGTATTGCTCATTCTTATGAGACCCACATGGAGAAATGACAGGGGCAAAGCATGTGTTGTCGGAAATATACAGGACCATTTTTTAATTAATGAATCCCTTGTGGAGGGCTCCAACAATACAAATCCTAGAGTGAACAATCCTTGATATCGAATCATGACATGATATTTTTTCACTGGGATGTGTAGTCAAGCCTTGGTAGGTGTCCTTCCAAATTTAATCACAATTGGATTAAATAATATGGCTTCATCCAGTTGGTTCACTACTATTGAAGGGAGATTAAGTTGTTGGGGGTTATGAATGTTATGAATCGGTTTTGTTACAAACTCAAAGTACTTAAAAAACTAGTAAAGAACTGGTTCAAAACCAAAGAACATATGAAGAGAGAGGAACTTGAAGGGAATGAATCCATTTTGGCTCAAGTCTATGGAAAGCATCTATTGGGGACTTTCTCATATGAGGAGCACCCAACCATAGCACATCTGGAGGAGATGAAAGCTCAGATACTGAAAAGAGAGGAAGATGAATGACACCTAAAAAGTAGGTCCATATGGATTGATCAAGGTGATAATAATACCAAAATTTTCCAACAATATGCAAACAAGATGTGACTTGTAAATTCCATGTGGAACCTTGAGGATTCTGCTAGTAATTGGGTCTCTTCTCAAGCTGATATCGAAAAACTAGTTGTCCAACACTTTTCCTCGTTACTAAAGGACCCGAGTCATTCAAATATCTTGGAACAGTTGGATATGGTTAAACATTTTTCCTTATTCTTTTCAAAGAAGGAAGGTGATTACATTGGATATTTTGTAACACTTGTAACACTTGCTGAGGTTGAAGGGGACCTCAAACAGATGGAAAAGGACAAAATTCCTTGTCTGGATGGATGGTTGGTCGAATTTTTTTTATCTTGTAGGGGGTGAGCTTCTTCAAATGATTAAACTCTATCAGGCAGAGGGCCAGGTATCTGGTGCATTGAACTTGACTTTCATCACTCTTGTCCCTAATTCAAACAGACCTTCACCTAATACTTTCACTAACTTCCAACCTATTTCACTTTCCAATATGGCTTATAAGGTCATTGCAAAAGTTCTATAAAATAGGATTAGGCCATTTCTAGATCAATCTATTTCACAGGAACAATTTGGTTTCATTCCTGGAGGACAAATCTTAGATTCCATTGGTCTATATCAGGAGGTGTTGCACACTATTCAGGTAAAAAGGAAGAATGCTCTTATACTCAAAATGGATCTGGTTAAGGCATACAATAAATTCAATTGGGATATGATTAGATTGATATTACTTAAGATTGGATTACCTCTACTAGGATGCATTTGGTTCATGACATGCGTATCTTCTACAAATATGGTTGTTATGTTTAAAGGAACACCTTCCAAAATTTTCAAGATCTCCAGGGGAGTGCATCAAGGTTGTCCTTTGTCTCCTATATTATTACTTTTCATTATTGAAGGACTCAACAAATTGATTGATTCAACGAAAAAGGAAGGTAAAGTCGAAGGTATCAATATTTCTAAGGTTTTGCAACTCACTCATTTTATCTTTGTGGATGATGCGATGATATTTGGCACTGGGAATTTGAATAGAATTTTATAAGATCCTTTATGTCTTTTGCAAGGATTCAAGAATGAAGATCAGTTTGGGTAAGTACACCTTTTATCATGGAACCTGTACTACTAAATTGGGAGAAGAATTGAAGCTTATATTCTCTTTTAAATGGAGTCATTACATTTGGGGTTAAAATATCTTGGATTCATGCTCAAGCCGAATAGCTATTGGTCTAAGGACTGGGGATGGATGGTTAAGAGAATAGATAGAAGGCAAACAATTGTTCGTATAAATATGTATCTCTAGGTGCTCGTTTAACTCTTGTTAATTTCCAATATGTTATGTCAAAACAAAGGATCAACGAAAGAACAACAAGCACAACGGAAAAGAGAACACAGAGATTTATCTTGGGAAACCCTCGTGGGGAAGAAAACCCAACAAAACTTCCACGATATAGACTTCAACCAAGTACAATGTAAGACCTAAGAAATAAGACCATACAACTTCCTTAACCTCAGATTGACTGTTTCTCCTCTCTCTAGCAAACTTGCTTGAGTGCACATCTTGTCCAAATGAGCGAGTCGCCTCTCCTATTCTAATCAGCTGAGAGGGTTAAGAAACCAACATGGGCAACTTCTCCTTGTTTCCAGGGCTGATTTTCCTTGGAAGACTCAAAAATACATTTTAATAATACTTTTGTGGGTACTACTGACCCGACTTATAATGTAGGTTTTACCTCACTTACAATGTAGGTTTTACCTCAAGACTTTACATGACCAAATACATCAATGACATCCCTAATAAGAGGAAGAACATCTCCAGAAGGGGAAAATAATAATAATAATAATATAAAATAGAATATCTTTTGCAGTTACATTTCTTTAACACTCCATGTTGAAAAGGAAGGTATTATATGACACACCAATACATCTGTACAATTGAATGGTAAGTTTATACGTCATAGGAATTTTTCATCATTACATCAACATCATTGCCATTTATGGAATATTTTCATCACGAAGCATCGCATCTCTTTGCATCATCATGGGCATCACATATCGTCGCATGATCACGAGCTTCGCATCTCGTCGCATCATCATGAGCATCACATCTCGCTGCATCATCATGAGCATCACATCTCATCGCATCATCACATATCATTGCATCTCATTGCATCTCGTTGCATCATCGTGAGCATCACATCACATCACATATCGTCACATCATCACAAGCATCGCATCTTGTCACATCAACACGAGCATCGCATCTCGTCGCATCATCACAAGCATCACATCTTGTCGCATCATCATGAGCATCACATATCGTCGCGTCATCATGAGCATTGCATCTCATCACATCATCGTGAGCATCACAGCATATCACATCATATCAAGTATACTCATCTTGAGAATTACTTGTAATGCTACACATACAAACACAACACAACATCACAAATTAATGCAGAATCACCCCAACATCAAGAATGTTGGAATCTCATCGTCCACAAGTGAATGGAGGATCACAATATCCACAAAATGAATGCCAGACCACAACATTTGCAAATGAATGCAGGACCACAACATCCACAAATGAATGCAGGACCGTGTTATCAATCCTTGTGCCCAAGTTTCATTTCATTTTACTGCATTCGAGAAGAGAATATGTTGTCTGCAACTGTAAGGGACAAAATTAATTTTCTGCGGAGCATGTTTATTTCAATTTCCAGTACAAGTATACTTATAGAATCAGTTGTTGAGACTGCATCACCCACACTCATCATGAAAGACACTGTTGGATACGTCCCACCACAGCCTGCGGCTGTCGAGGAAGCTCCACAGGCTCTATTTATACCTTCAGTAGGTTATGACTAGACCCACCGGGTCTGTCTGGTGCAACAAGGGGGGAATGTTTCGGGATCCAAAAGAAGAAAGTAACAACACTACCTCCACTGCAGGCAGGGGCTGCACAGGAAACTGAATGAATTCTAGTCATTCCTGAAGTAAGGTTACGACTTGACCCACCGGGTTCGTTGTCGAAGAAACGTTCTGGTACCTGCAAGAAGAAAGTTGTCTCAGCACTAATGATGGAAGACGAAGAAGTGACAATTTAAATTCAGCTACCAGATGATATTCCACCTAAATAGTTGGATGCACTCACAGGTAGACCCACCGGAATGCAAAGTATCCATTCGTAAAATCTGTCGGTCCGAACAAGAGTTCGAATAATGGTGAACACTGACGAGATCCTACAACATCCCCATCAACTGTATAAGAAGCACAATATATATATTTGGCGATGATTACTTGAGAGAAGAAGATGAGATGGCAGATCTCATCGTCAACGAAGAAGCAGTTGATGAAAACATTCTTCCTGTGGGGACGAAGAAATCAAATAAAATAATGTACATGCAAGCACTTGGGACTTCGTCTTCAGCTTTCTAAGAAGTTCAGGATATAATTGGGGATGTCGATAAGATTTTCTTTCTCGTCGGGCCTACCACTCCAAAGGAGTAACTTTTCAAACCAAGAAAGAAGGATAACAATGACTAAAGCTGCGAAGAAAATAGAAGAAGTGGAGGCACTGTGTGCCAAGGCGGTCGATCAAGTTTCTCAGACTTGGGAAGCATTGATCAACGATGTGGAGCTAGAAAAAGTCACATAGTGGTTGCTCACTACTGAGACAAAAGCAAATCAGCTGAAGAATGAAATGAAGAACTTTCCCTTGGTTGAGAAAATGGCTAAGGTTGCGGATATGAAAAAATTATATAGCAACAAGTCACACCGTTGTGAACTCAATAGTAGGAGAGGATTGACAAGGTCGCAGAGTTGCAGACCGAAGCAAAAAGAATTGAAGGCACCATTCAACCTGTACATCAAAAGGTGCGATGAGCAACAGAGGCCGCAAGACTTGTAATTTCGGAATACATCAGTTTTTACCTTGTGGAAAACTTACATAAGGTAGAAGAGGATGTGCGACGAGAGACATAGGAGATAATGAAAATATTTCAAGATTTTCAAAGTAAGATTGTCACAAATGCAGACGTTTTCTAGTAGCGCAACGTGGATTAAGATGAGCCACAGGTGAGAGTTGGGGACTTGTTGACCCTAGGAGAAGATAGGAAGAATTTTGTTAGAATTCTACTCAGAATGTGAAGAGTCTGGTCACGCTATAGAGAAAGTTGTGACGAAGGAAGAGATAAGACAAAAGAAGTAGCGATAGAAGGAAAGTTGCAATAGAAGCAACGACGAAGGAAGAAGTCCATGATAGAAGGGAAAGCTAGGACGATATCAATCGGGACGGAAGGAACCATAATAGACGACATGCAATGGATGAAAAGGACAACTCAAGAGATCGTTGGTAAGAATTCGGCGAGAGTCACACGTGCTTTAGGGAATAAAGCATCTTTGTATTTTGGGTCGATAGGGACCACTGAAAGTTGTAACATAAACGAGCGAGAATAGGAATGATAGCTTGTTAGCTAACAGAATGAAGTCAGGTGATAATGACATGTAAAGAGTCTATAAAAGGAAGAACCCAAGTTGTATGCGGGTTACTTCCTATTCGGTCGGTTCCTAGTTAGTTAGTTGTGTATGTTATCCTTGGTCAGTCGATTAGTTGTTTACTTCCTAGTTAGTCTGTGTTTTTTAGAAGGGTCAAAGAGTCGAAGAGAAGAGTGAGTTGATCTAGGTTGTGTGTGGATTGATAGTAGAGTGAAGGGGAGGAAAGATTTCGAGACCCAAGAATAGAGAGCATGCAAGGAAAGAGAAGTTGGTATATAGTGTAGAAGAATATCTAGGACATAGTTTGCAAGCTGAGTGCATAGATGAAAGGTGCATATATTTTTCATGCCAGATGAAGAGCGCCTTTGTGTTTTATCCCAGATGGATTTCCACGTTAAATACTATGTCAAAGTGTATCTCATCAATGTATTTGTGTCGCATGAATGTATGATGTGAATAATTGTTTATGTGTCTTCTTATAAATAGTTCTTATATGCATCTATCGCACCGTTTCTAGTTGGAATCGTTAATAAAGCATTATATTGACTGTCATAATCTATGTTGATGGATAAATAAAGCAATATCTTGTAGGTGCATAATAAATATAAGTAACACACCCACTGGCTTCAGTCGAGCGAATTGATAAGGTGTTGTGAGAGGAGAAATCCCCACCCAACTGGGGAAACTTGTTTATGGCAGTTACCCATAACAGATGTCTCGGGTGAAACTGCACATGCGTCGCAAATGCTGCCGATTGAGCCTTGCTTTGTCGAGTCGATATCTTGGGCTTTATTGTCGTACAAAGAAGGGTTGAACCTGAGTCGAAGGAAGAAACACCAACCAGAATGCTCTCTCAGTCAATTTTAAAGTTAATCTTTATTTAACAATTTAAAAAAATGGCCCTTATACATGAGGATGTCTCTCGTGGTGATTACCATAACTCCAATTTTGGGGATTTTACCTACCAAAAATTGGTTGATATGTTTGTGAAGTACATAAGTGTCCAAAAATTAGCATGTAGATGGAGATTACCATTTATCCAAAACCCTAAGCTTCCAAACTATGGAGAAAAGATACCATTAGTCATAAAAAAAATTAATTGCTTGTGAGGGAGGGATTAGACCTTTCAATTAATTATTGAATGGATCCCTAAACATGATAGGTTGAAGCATTTCAATGATTCTTTAATCAGCCAAAAAAATCCCAGTTGTTTAGTGAGGTGCACTAAAATTTCAAAAGAAATTAAGTATATAAATTGGCGGATAAATTGATTCTTCCACAATGGATCATACCTCATTATTGGTACGTTCCAATATATTGCAGTGAGAATATTGAAAGCAGTGCACGGAGCAAAATAGATGTATTAGTGGAATTCATATCCTCGTCATCGTCCTTAGCATTCCCATCGACCACATCAACAACATTACTCCACTTCTACTGTGTTAAATTGGGTAATCGTTGAAAACTATCAATGGACGATTACATGGTAGCAACACCTAAATTCTTCAACAAACTTCTAGTAATAATCATAAAGTTTTGAAACAAATTCTATTCCAATAGACTGGCTCAAAAGTGGATTCCCTTGTACTATTGATGCACAGACAAGCCGTGTAAGTTGTGTATAATGCTCAAACAAGCCATGAATGATGAAGGCATTGGTAACACTGAATTGCACAAATTTATTTATTGTGCAAAATGGGGTAGTTGAGTCAACAACACAACTTATTTTGAAAGTCATTAATTGAAACAAGTATATCCCACAAGGTATTTATTATAATTTTTTGGTTTTCCATAGATGGGTTACATTTTGCTATGAAATAGAGTGTAGCAAAATATATTACTTGTAGGTTGTGGCACATTATGTTGTCTACTTGATGAAGACATAAAATTGTAAGTCGTTATATTTTTAATGATTGCCTCCACTTATTGTAACAATTAATATGGAAAATAACAAAAGCATTACCTAATTTCAACAATTAACATGGAAGATGTGTTATTTGTTGTTTTATATAATATTAGTTATTGTTGCATAGTAGTGAATCAAAGTGTTTGAAACTTTTTTTTAGAATCATGAAGGAATTTTTTAATTTATATTTGTTTTGTTAATTTGATGTTTTTTTATAATTTAGTTTACTTTAATTTAAATATTAATAGTCACTCAAGGTCAAAGTTAGTTCATGGAAATGAAAAGAATATAATATGTAAAGACCATAAAGACAAGGAAAACACAAATATCAAGGGAACAAGCATCAAAAAAGGAAAAAGAAGAAGAAAATAACTACAAACATCAAGATGGGGAACAATGAAGAAGTTTAAGAAGGAGATTCCCTGGCTAATACTTATTACTTTGGAGAAACACTTTTAACATTCAAGTCCACAAAGAAATGTGTGATGGGAATGAGGACACGATAGTGATTAGGTTTATGAAGCCTCATAGGTTTATCATGTGAGGATGGAAAGTGGCCATGGGGCCTCTTAATTCTACTAGTTTCAAAAGGATGGAAGTAAGATTCATTCAATATGGTGCATGTCAGTCTAGGAAATTGGTCTAAGCATATCTTGTCCTCCAAATCCATGTCATCCATAAATGGTATGTCAACGAGCAATCAGGGACAATGTAAGGACTCGTAGGGTGAAATAGGCATGTGTACAACCTCTCACACACACAATAGTGTGTAGATCATGGGAGAAGCACTAATTCATTGTATATGTATCTTCAAAAGTCACAATGCTTCAAAAAAATAGAAACTAGGTAGAATAAGGAAACAAATCAATAATGGTAGTCATATATCTCCAATCTTGAAATAAAATCAAATATGAGAAATAGAAAGTTGTTGGTATTCTCCAAGAGATAATTAAACTATGAAGTAAAATCCTCAAACTACATCTGGGAATGAATTATCGCCATTAAAATAACTAGGCAACAATTAAAATACATAAATTCGATAATAATTAACACACTACCGAGAGAAATCCATCACATAAGAACACAATACTTACCTTGGAAACCCAAATGGGAAAGCCATCATTAAATTGGATTTAGTAAGGCTCTTAATTTATTGGAAAATGTGCAGGTTATAGTACCCTATAGCCCTTTAGTTCATTCTCAGTATTCACATGGCAATTTGGGTAACAATTCCTGCCACTCTCATCCAAAGAACCCTTATTCCTTTTGTGGTGCATACTTAAATAAGAGAATGGCTTCGCTAGGGGGTTAATTGGAAGGATAGGTATCCCTAACTCTTCAAATTCCACAAGGCCAAAATTGGATTCTCACATTTTCTCTTTTCCCAATAAGCACTTGAGGAATGGTTTCTCGTGTTTTATTTTTTTAATGCACATCATTTTTTCTTCTTCTTCTTCCATTTTTTTCTTCTATTTACATTTCTCATGCTTACAATAAGAGTACAACATTAATGCGAGTGTGGACATTAGTTTGGATGGTATAGGGCCCTTCGTGCCATCAACCCCATATTCTTCCACCTGGTCCATAGACTCGAACCTTGCTTGTGTTAATACTCATAGAACCTTAGTCAATAGCCAATTGTATTATTATGTGGATCCAATTTAGATCACACCAATCGACTATGAGGTTTTTTGGCCCCAAAATATTTCAAGGACATGTGAGGGAGCTTGATTTTATTCTAGTTCCTCTCATAGCATTTTTATTTCCTTAGAGTTTGTCATTTGAGGCCAATCTACCATATATATTTCCGTCCTCTACGAGTTACATGCTCCTTCTGCTACAAAATTGTATCTACCTTCAATTCTTCAAGAGCATGTAGTGCAAATTCTTCGATAGTGGGGAGACCTTGATGGTCCTCTTCTCCATTTATCATGGAATGCTCGAACAACTTCATATACTCCACTCTCACCACCAAACGCATATGCATATATGGAGATAGCCTCAATCTAATTGATTCTCATTCACATAATCAATGATGTCAAAAGGTTTGTATATGATGGGCTTGAATTTCTTCATTGCTCCTTGTAGTCACTCCTTTTGAAGGTAAAGCCACACCTTATATGCAACATGTAACTTATGATATTTTATGTGCTAGTCATGTTTATCCTTATACTATGATGGATTCTCTCAAGCAACTCATGCACCTTTAGATGTATCTACTTGATCTTGTCCACACATGTACTTTCCTTCTTCTTATATCCTTGCATAGTGGCAACCATTATTTTTTTTACTAATTTATTTGGATTTTTGTTCTTCATATTCTTTATGTATGTGTTCAAAGAGTAAAGATATAGTTAGTTATCTATTTTTTTAACTCTCCTTCATCCGTATGCTGTCCATACACAATTTCAAACAATGAGGGAGGTAAATAGCCAAAGCAAGTATGAAAAGTTAATATGTTGATTGAAGAGTTAAGTGTTCAATTGTATGAGTGCTACATATATACACCAAATGCTCATCCCATGACCTTGAATGCTTGTTATTGTACCCTCTTAACAACTATACCAACAACTAGTCGACAAATTTCATTTTTCCATTGATATAGAGATAAAATTATGTGAAATACCTGAGCTTAGTATCCATTCTCTTAAAAGCATTGTCCAAAATATACTTAAAAACTTGTTATCTCAATCAGATATGATTAAGCTCGATAGTCCAAAATATACTTAAAAACTTGTTATCTCAATAAAATATGATTAAGCTCAATAGTCCAAAATATACTTAAAAACTTGTTATCTCAATGAGATATGATTAAGCTCGATAGTCCAAAATATACTTAAAAACTTGTTATGTCAATGAGATATGATTAAGCTCGATAGTCCAAAATGTACCCAATATGAATGAAGAACAAATCACTTGCTTCTCGTCTAGTGATTGTCTTCTTACATGGAATGATCACACACATCTTGTTGAACCGATCTACCATGACAAACAAGTAGTCATGGTATTTTAGGGACATGGACGAACTTCCACAAAGTCCATGAAGATGAGATGCTTTCCCAAGGATTTCTTGGTATTTGCAGTGGCATGTACATCCCAAGTTTCTTGTTGCTTGGATGCTTGTGTTGCAAAAAAACACAACCTGTAACAAACCTTTCCACCTACACCTTTGTCATCTTTGCCTAGTACACATATGTTTGCAAATTTTTCATTGTCTTCATCATTCAAAATGTCTACAATCTTAGAAGTATCATCTTTGCCTAGTACACATATGTTTGCAAATTTTTCATTGTCTTCATCATTCAAAATGTCTACAATCTTAGAAGTATCAGCTTCTCTCATCAACTAAATCCTTCTAGAGGTGATATACATTTCCTTCCATGGCAGTGACCGATCTCTCCTTCAAATGCTTGTACACTACTCTAAAATCTTCACAATAGTGAAATGAGAGCACAATATCTACTATATTCGTGGATTGCTGAAGGCTTTATTTCTACGCAAATAACAACAGAGACATACGATATAGGAGTATCTTACATCCAGGAACTTGCCGATCGATGTCTCATGGAAGTTTCAAAAGTTGGCGGGGATGGGCGAATAAAGTATTGTAAAATCCATGCTTTATTGCATAAATTAGCTCTTTCTGAATCTCGGGCCGGAACTAAATGTTTGCTAAAGCCCGGAAAAAACTTGGAAAAGTTGCCAGCAGATGTGTGCTTGGGGGTACGTAGAATTTCATTGCTTAAAAACAATATAAAAATGATCAAAGATGCCATTCAGTGTCCAGATCTCAGAACTCTATTGCTATGGAATAATACCCGCTTGGAATCGATTTCTACAAGATTTTTCAATAAGGTGAGATATTTAGCCGTGTTAGATTTAAGTAAGACTTCCATGGAATCATTGCCAAGGTCTATCAGCAACTTAAAGCATTTGAAGTTCCTTAACTTGTCCCGGACAAACATCGTGAAGCTGCCCAGTTCCTTGAGCGGTCTACGGCGCCTACAGTTTCTGGATGTTAGTTGGTGCAAAAATCTGACGAAGCTGTATTCGGGAATAGGTAAGCACAAATTCATACTATATCTCAATGTCAAAAACTTGGAACCATTGCCTGCAGGAATCGCGAAGCTAAGCTCTTTGCAAACATTGAAAGGCGCTGTATTCAGAACGGAAAAGCAATTGGCGGATCTGAAAGAACTGAACCTTCTGCAACACCTATCATTAACCATTGGTGCTCCTTCCTCATCACAATTAGCAAATGAGGAGCCTTCATCGCATGCAATTGTGGCTGCTTCATCTAATTCACACTGTAATTTTAAAATTGACAACGAGACTTTTAAGGGCATGACAAAATTGCGAACGCTCTCTTTGGGAAGTAAAAGTTCCTGCCGCCTCGATCTTCCCAACGACATGAAGGACATCGCTCAACGCCTTGAACATGTTCGTCTCCACAACTGTTCGGTGCCCAAATGGATCGATCACTCTAAACTTGAGAATCTCATGGTGCTGGTTTTTTATGGCAACGTGTCCGGTGCAGATTATGAACGCCTAGGAACAATTCCTAATCTGAGAACCCTACGCTTGTCACGGAACAAAGACTGTGAACAGTTTCCAGACGAGCTTGGAGCATCTGCGGCATTTCCGAATCTGAAAAAGCTCATTATAGAAGATTTTAACCGTTTGAAAAAGTTTCCCTTTCTGCAGGATAATGCAATGGCAAACCTACAGTATTTGCGAATCAAAAACTGCAACCACGCCATAAATATGCGCCTAGGATTCGATAAGTTGGAGACTCTTCACGAAGTAGAGGTGGAAGAAGAGGACGTCGACCTTTGGCAAATTTCGAACGATCGCCCTGTGAAATTCAATGTTATATACCTGTCGAGCAAGAAATCGAAAAAATGGTGAAGAACGCAAAAGGACGAGTTAGAAAAAAGGAAAAGGACCAGTTACACAAGCCTCCGCGCAGAACTATATCGGGGCGAGTAGTTTTCGACACGCTTACGTGCAGAACCATGCCGAGGCCGAGCGATTTGTCACCGCACAAGGAGGATTGCCAGCTATGTCAAGAACGTTCTTCGATAGACTACGAAGACCACGAAGACCACGTTTTTCATATATATATATATATATCCAGTTTGTTCATCAATTTGTCACACCACCAAGACCACGAAAATTTAGTTTATTCAGTATTTGTATCAGAAATATATTAAAACTGGTCCAGAATTATGAGCAATTAGATCTGGTTCAAATCCAATCGTTCATAATCCTGGCACCAACATTAAATGTGCTACACTAGGGTGTTGAGTTATGTTGTCTGAATGCTCTTTTCACATCTAAGTTTTTCACAATTTATTGCAGGAAGAGTGCGCCAGGCGTCAGTTAAGGAAATGCGCGCTAGGCTTGGGATACAACTTTAAGAGAAGATTAGCATGGCCCCTCGGGCAAGGATGAAAGGCATAAAAGATGAAAGGCATAAATTGAGAATTCAGGTTCAAAACAGGTGGGTAGGGTTGTTTATTGGCATATTTGTAAGAGGGTTGTTTATTGGTATGTTTTAACAAGGCTCCAAGGGTTGGTCATCCTACTTTTGGGATAGAGGCTCATCCAGTGGGCTTCTGGACTTTTAGGCCATGCTAAGTCACAAGTTATTAGTATATCTGGCTTGCAGACTGTTGGATATACTCTTGAGATGCCTGCTAGGCTTGGGATACAACTTGACGCTGCTAGGCTTGGGATACAACTTGAAGCAGCATTGGAATTTGATCGGTGGTGAGACATTTTGCAAATTTTTGCTCGTCAGATAAGAGAAGTTAGTTAAGAGAAGATTAGCATGGCCCCTCCGCAAGGATGAAAGGCATAAATTGAGAATTCAGGTTCAAAACAGGTGGGTAGGGTTGTTTATTGGCATGTTTCTACAAGGCTCTAAGGGTAGGCCATCCTACCCTTGGGATAGAGGCTCACCCAATGGGCTTTTGGACTTCTGAGGCTTGCTAAGTCACAAGTTATTAGTATATCTGGCTTGCAGACTGTTGACTATACTCTTGAGAGGTTGCTGTTCTCATGATTAATTTTTTTTTATCAGTTTATTCGATTAAAAATTATATGTTTATTTTATATAATTTAAAATAAAGTGGAAATCAACACATGTTTATTTTATATAATTTGAAATAAGGTGGGAATCAACACATGTTTATTTTATATAATTTGAAATATGGTGGGAATAAACACTTTTGAAGCAGGTTGAAATTTGATGTACGTGGGGCTTATCATCTTCAGTTAAAGATTTAATCAGTTTTTTTTAAATTAAATATATATTATATTTTTTAATAAACATATTTTGAAAAAAAAACATTATTTTGATTATTAGTATTTAAAAATAAAAATATTGAGTATTCAATATATTTATTATTACAAATTGTGTTTACAACAACTAATTTCCTTTTATTTCTTAATGTTCAAATTTAAATTCAAGTTCGTTTTTTTATTAAAAAGGTTCTCTAAAAAGCTTATATTGATATGCTTTCTGTTTTTTTAGGTTTGTGTTTTATGCATTTTGAAATATGGACTATTTAAATTTCGAAATATGGGTATTTAAATTTTGTATTTATAAATTTTGTATTTATAAATTTTATTTTTATATTTTAATTTTATGAGAATTATGAGATTTTTATTTGAGGGCAAGTAATTAATAAATAAATAATTATGATTAATTTAATATATTGTAGTTAAATTTATTTAATATTATTTAATTAAATTGATTTATATGTATTTTAATTTATAATGATATTTAGATTTTTTTCTTAAAATACATATTATCTAAAGATTATTATCTATCTTTAATTTATTTTAATTATATATAATTTATAATAAATAAATATATATTAATTTATATGATTTATAATGAATTAAATATATCTTATGTTATTAAATTATAAAGTTATATATATATATATATTTAAATCATAATTATATTAATAGAGTTACATTCTGCTCATACAAATTATGAATAATTTTATATTCATATCAAATTGAAAACGATATCCCACCAAAAAGACATACTGATAGCTAAGTTACAATCATCCCAAACCAAGTTGTATGTATCTTACACCAAAAAAACATACTGATACCTAAGTTACAGTCATCTCAAACTAAGTCGTATGTATCTTACTCCAAAAAAAACATACTGATACCTAAGTTACAGTCATCCCAAACTAAGTTGTATGTATCTTACACCAAAATATACATACTGATAGCTAAGTTACAGTCATCCCAAACCAAGTTGTATGCATCTTATGTAAATTTAATTTATTTTGATTTGTCATGTTTTCTATTTTTTATTTTTTTTAATTTGACTTGTCATGTTTTTTATTTTTTATTTCAATAAGCTAATCACAATTTTTTCTTTTCATTTGACATGTTTTTATGATTTTGGAATTTATGATTTTGATTAACATAAATTTTTATTATTAAAAAAACTTGTTTTTATAAATTTCATTAATACCGAGTCGGAGATACGAATTTGCGTACTGCATTGCTAATCGTGGTTCTTCTTTGCACATGTATGATTATTGGAGATGGCATACTAACCTCGGCCATATCTGGATAGTTTTCTCATCTTAAGCATAATCCTGTATTTGGACTGTCATCTCTTCTTTCAGAAAAATGTACTGGAGTTTTGCTTCATTTCTTACATTTGGCATTTCCTAGTGAAGGTTGCATTTGCTTATACATTAATGGCAATGCATGCAGTATCTGGGCTCGAACTTTCCATGACAATAGAACACTATGGATGTAAGATCTTCTTTTCTGAAGGCCTTCAATATTATGCCATAAAGTGCATTCTTTGTTTTCTGCTGATTTGGGTTTAATATATTGGTGGACAGTAATTTACTGTATCCATTTGTTTTTCTGTTGATTTGGGCCTGATATATTGGTGGACAGCAATTTGCTTTATATGCACCTTGGTGGCAGAATATCCTCCAGCAATGGGGAACTAAAAATGTTGCAGACGTTGTATGGTTCTTCTCTTTGGATTAAGGTCATCTATAGTTCTACTTACTAATTAGAGTTGTGTGTATGAATCTCCTTCCAAAAAACAGTATCACTCTTTGGGGAAGTGCTGGTGTGAATCCTAAGTTAGATATTATTAGGGTGTATGGAGGTGAATAACCATATGTATGTAAATGGTTTTGTAATAAACGGGGCTCTTCATGACAACAACTTCCACACTTTAAAGTTTATTCCACCAGCAACTGCTAACTGTACGGACTTGTGAGCATTGTGAGTGATTGATTGCTCAAGAAACATATCCAACCTGTTAACTTGCCACCATTTTCATCTATGATATGATGGTTGGTGTATGGATGTATGCTGTGTAGGTATCTCCAGGACAATTACCTAGATGGTTTGATTCCTGCAGGCCTGGACAAACACTCCAACCGTATTATACTATGTCATTTTTCTACCTTGTTTTCTAAGGCATATAATACAAAGCTCTATATTTATCCAGAACCATTGGTTCACAGAGAAATACACATGTATCAGATTATATAAAGGAACATTAAGTTAATCCATGTGATTTTAGTCACTTGTTTTCTTGAAGCAGCACTGAAATGCTTCAACATATAATGTTTAGGGATCAATCCAGCAATGCATTGAAAGGCCCTTTCTCTCCCTCTATTGGCCAGCCAGTAGTTAAAATTTTCTGTGAGAAGTGGCATCCTTTGCTCCCTATTTTGGAAGCTTACAGCTTTGGATAAATTGTCATCTTCATCTATATGGTAATTTTTGGACGCTTCTGTACTTCAGGAACCTATCAACCAATTTTTTGGTAGGGAAAATCCATAAAACGGAGTTTTACAAGGTTTTGGGAATCCCTCGTGACTCGTGAGTGACATACATCCTTATGTGTTAGGACCATTACTTGGATGGGAGTTGCATCTTATATGGGTCCCATTCATCCTCCTATGCCCCTTCATTGGCTTATTAAACCATTTCCACCTCATTATTCCAAAACTATGATCCACATTAGCTTTCTTGATTTAATCATCTCATATAGGGTCATTCATCCTCTGCCCCTTCATTGGCTTATTAGACCATTTCCATCTCATTTATGAATTTTTGGCCATTGTTACCCAAAACTATGACCCACATCAGCCTTCTTGATTTAATTTTTAATTTGCATAGTGACTATAGGCCAAATAATTCATGGGTTAATTTGACTTCCACTAGAACCTTTGGGAATTGGATAGGCTACTTCTTGATTTAATTTTTAATTTGCATAGTGACTATAGGCCAAATAATTCATGGGTTAATTTGACTTCCACTAGAACCTTTGGGAATTGGATAAGCTACTTGAATGACCCATGGAGTAATCATGGAAGGGACATCAAAAAAATCTAAACACTAAATTGCCAATTGCCAACGACTAGGATTAGTCTTTGAAGGGCAATTTGTTACATAACTTTCTTTATGAAATTTAAATATAAGTTGTGAATATTTTTTAAACATCAAAAATAAAAATTAGGATTTTTCTATGACGACCAATTTTTTAATGTCACTTGTGGAACCTGTTAGGACCCATTGGACATGCTTTCATGTACTCAATTTTAATCAAAGATATAGATAGTACCAAGTGGAAGAGCTAGAAGTACTAAATTGTTGATTGGGATCTATTTTGTATCCTTGGATATGAAGCAATTAACGCAATTCAAATTCAAATCCAAATCAACATACTAGACCCTAAATGGTATCAATGTTCTTTATTAGTTGATCATTAGAGTATTAGATAGTGTGAGTAGTAGATATGATATTAATTTTCTCCACTAGTTGATAATTAGAGTATCAATTTTCTCTCGTAGTTGATCATTAAAGTAATATCGTATCAATTTTCTCTAGTAGTTGATCATTAGAGTAATAGATACTGTGAATAGTAGATATGATATTAATTTTAGACTATACAAAAATGGCATTAATGTCCTGCATAGTTAATATCTAAAGTATTAAAGAGTGTCATTTCTCTTACCTACTTTTGCAGGCTAGTGATTGACATATGAAATACTTAAGTACTACAGTAATTGATATGTTAGGTAATACAATTAATTTTGCAGTTATTGCCAAAGCCTTTCTCTTTACTCCCCAACTAAATACTTTGATGAATGAATCTAAGTCTACTTCGTACTTAGGTACTATAGTAATTGATATATTAGGTAATACAATTAATTTTGCAGTTATTGCCAAAGCCCTTCTCTTTACTCCCCAACTAAATACTTTGATGAATGAATCTAAGTCTACTTCGTGGGGATGAACCAATTGAAGTAATTCAAAATAAACATCTTGGACCCTAAATGGTGTGAATGTTTTGGATCAAGCAATTGTACTATGTTTTGGATCAAGCAATTGTATTAGGTAGTGTAATTTCTCCTGCCTACTTTTGTACTCTAGTAGTTGACACTTTATAGTGCACTTAAATTTGCAACTATTGCTAAAGACTTCCCCTCCACTCAATCTTTGAGTCTTCATTTTTGTACTAGATGCAACATTACTTTGGTGAATGATTTGAGTCCATTTCTGTACTGTGTTAGTTAACGTATTAGGTAGTGAAGTTCATTGTACAGTAATTGCTAAATACTTTCCCTTTCCCTCCATTCAATCTTTGAGTATTCATTTATGTACTCTGCAACTTTAACTTTGATGAATGAGTCTGAGTCCGCTTGAAGCCTTGAGCTGCGTATGGTATTCCCCGGTTCGTGCTAGAGCAGTAGAGTCTGTTTTGATCTGCGTGTTTCAGCTCTCCCATCATGGCGGAAGTGAAAACACCGCTTGTGTTTCGGAAGGAGTGGGTTGAACAAGTAAAAGAGATTATTGGTCAAGAGAAATCTGTAGCAAACGCGGGTAAGATTCCGCGCGTGGTTACCTCTCTCCTGGATGCAAAAGCAGAGGCGTACATACCACACTTCGACTCCCTGGGGCCTTACCACCATTGGAAGCTGGAGAAAAAGATTGGGGCATCATCTTCTTCCGCTGGAAAGAGTTATGAGTATAGCGATCTCAAAATGTCAATCGGAGAGGCGTACAAAGTCCAGGAGGTGGCTACGATCTCGCAGAAACTGCAGAATGGTGATAAGAGCTTTGACGACATAATTGGAAAGATCAAAGGAATGCGACAGGAGATTGAGGATTTCTATGGCTGGGCAATTAGTACCGACGGCGAATACCCAAAGCACTTCGCTCTAAAGATGGCCATAGATTCATCCTTTCTGTTACGTTTCTTATTCAACCACTTGATATTAGAGTCGGATGATATGAGATATTTAAATAGGTTTCAAGTCTGTATAAAATAAGACATTCTCAAGCTGGAAAATCAGATCCCGCTGCCTGTCTTGAGAAATGTATTTGACATCGGAATAAGAGCTTTATATGATGCAGAGGACAACGCGAAGAAAGCTTTATATGATGCAGAGGACAACGGGAAGAAAGCTTTACATGGTGCAACTCCAGAGGACTTAAGTAAACTGTTGCAGGAGACGTACAAGAAGTTCTCTCCCTTCGAAGAATTCTACACACATTGTCATGGCACTTATCAAATAAATGGGCAACCGCATCTGCTGGGTTGCATGCACGCATTCGTTTGGCCATTAATGAATATAAAACAGCCACAGGAAGACGCGTTAAGCTCAGTTAAGCGCACTTGTCTGTTGCAGATTGTCCGCTGCTATTCATATTTTCAGGGACGAGGTATTTGTGGACAATCAGTGTCGATGCTTTTCGAAGCACTAGCTGTAACGATCTTGAGTAATTTTTTGGGCAAAAGGCGTCGACGTGATTTTCTGAAGTTATACAACGCAGGGGAGTTGATAAAAGGCGGCATTAAACTCAAATCAGCCTCTGAGTTTCCGACCTTTGGGATCCGGTTCGACGAAAACTCGGGCACGCTCTACCTTCCCCGGATCACCATATCTGAAATGCAAACTGAAGTGTTCTTTAGGAACTTGCTTGCCTTGGAGTTCAACGACGCCGACCGTGGCGGCTACGTGACACGCTACGTTGGAATCATGCACTTCCTCATCGCCACGCCCGATGACGTTCGCGTGCTCAGAAAATCTGACATCATTGACCGCCGAAGTCCAATGCCAAGTGACGAGGACATAGCCCGTATGTGGAAGAACATGTGTCATCCCTTCTTCACAGGCCATCTGGAACCTTCCGATCAACTTCTCAAGGCACTCACGGACGTGCTTGATAGGAAAGGCACTGTGGGAAGTGTGTTGGGACAATCTGTCAAACCCAGGGAAGGGTGTAGCTATGGTGGTCGGAGGTCTAATTCTCGCCATGACCTTTGCACAGACTTAGTACACCCATGCCATGACCATTGCACAGACTTAATACACACATGCCATGACCAATCTTGGAGTTTTTTAAAGGGTCAGATTGGTACGTAACAAACGTAATGGAGCTGGAGCTGTGGGCCTTCAGACAACATTGCGAGGAGATGAAATGTATGCTTTCATGTGTCTAACTAGGGGACTTTTTGACTTTTTTTTGCTGATTTTTTTGCCATCAGATGAATATAATCTACAAAAATCTGTTATTTCTGTTGTTTACTGGACTATTTTAAGTTCAGAAATGAAATCAGGTCAAAATAAAACCTCAAGACACCCAAGACACCCATACTTTGTAACAATGTTTTTGAACATTTTGAAAATTCCGTGAAGATTCATGACAAAAACCTGGTAAAAACCAGCCCGGAAACAAAGGTCAAAAAGTCTCCTGGTAATCACTAGCTTACACTCTGTAGTCTTGATTATAGTTGGTTTGGAATGTAATGGTCATTATGGTTGGTTTCTGTTGTGTTGTTATTATGCGATTTGTACGCTATGGTTGCTGGGATATTTTTAATGTTATTGTTAATTAATTTTAATTTTAGAAGTTAGTTCAAAAATTTTAGAGGATTGTCCAGAAAATTTTCAAATTTACTTTACTATATGGACTGGAAACTACATGAGTATGTAGTATATTTTTTATTTGAATTGTAGAAAGGTAAACTAATTTTTTCAAATAACAATTTTTGATAGCCATTTAGATATTATCTAAGATTTTGAATTTAGTTTGATCATATTAACCAGATTAATACAAGTATAACAAGTGTACAGCAAGATTCATTTCATCATCGTCCGAACTTATGTGAGAAACTGGTAACAATTTGTTTTTGTTTTTTTCATAATTTCTTTTTATTAAATAGTATTTGTTTTATATTAATATTAACTATAACAATTTAGTATGAATAATGAATATAAAATTATATATTTTAGCCTTCACAAAAGTAAGTGTAACCAATCACTCTACTTATTGCTATGCTAATATTTTTTATGTTTTTCATATCCACAGAATTTTTAAATTTCAGTGATAAATATTTTACTGATGAATTAATTGGAGAAACGGAGAACAAAATTAAAAGCAATTTGACCAATTTGAAAAATTTACTATCCAAATTAGAAGTGAATTTCTAATAATCCTCAAGAACGAACATGTTTTAGTTTCAGGAGAAGATTCAAAGTGACCCGGCAACAAACATAGCCTCTTATATCGTGGAGGATTTGCAATTATGTAACAACCTGAGATCGAAATAGTTGCAAACTGTAGAGTCTGACCACGTTTCAGATCCACAATAACATATTTTTGCTCTTTGTTTGATTTTGAGTATTGATAATGTTTAATTTTATTATGATGTTTATGTATTAAAACAATGTGAAGTTGCATATTCCTTAACTTTAGGGTTGTAAGATTGACTTGCTTTTAGGGTTGTAAGATTGACTTGCTTTTAGAGTTGTAAAGCTTTTTATTGAATTTTTATTTTATTTTTTTACTTCATAGTATTAATGAAGCATTACAATTTGCTGCATATTCCGTGTCTTTAGGGTTGCGAATTTGAATTGTTTTTAGAGTTGTAAAGTATTAAAATTTATGAAACATTAAAATTTGCTGCATATTCGGTGTCTTCATGGTTGCAAGTCTGAATTGCTTTTAGGGTTGTAAAGCTTCGTATTAAAAGTTCTTCTTTTTTACTGCATAGTATTAAAATTGATTAAGTATTAAAATTCCTATGGATTGGTAAAATTTTTGAAGTAAAATAGGCAATGGATTAGTGATATTTGCTAGTGATAAAAAAAAAAAACTCAATGCAAGATTTTCCTTATTCAAGATCAATTATAAATTTGTTGCTAATATAAGAAGAATATAAAAGACCGATATTAATTTGATTTTGTCAAATGCAATTATATTCTTGAAAACATAAAGTTGGTTGCTTAAACCTTTCCTCAATGTCCTATTTCTACTCAAGATCTTAAAAAAAATATGGATGTGCCCAAACACTATATATATTATATAATTTCTTTTTTATTTATAAATGTTACACCTTATGCATCTCATTTGAGAAATGGACTTTGCTTTCTCAATCCAAAGTTTTTCTAATAGTTTAAGTATGGTTTTACATTATTTTTAAATATTTGTTTACATTAATATCAAATTAAATATCTGGCGAGACCTGCCTACCACTCTCTACTCAGAATCTTTAAAGAAAAAATATGGATGTATATATTATATTTTATATTTTATGGTAATTAATGGTCAATTGTTTTTAAAAAAAATACATACATTAATTGTCATGTCCCCTTCTCTCGTCTCAAAGGAGAGGACGCCACCAACACAAGTGCTATCTATCATTTAATCGGGTAATCTAAGCCCCATGAACATAAATAATAAAATGCATTGAATATAAAACATTTATAGCATAATGCAATCTACAGCGGAAGCCAATACATTTCATTTAACACATTCATGCTGTTCATACTCATAAAATAAGCAACATTCATCATGTCAAGCATTTAACATGTTCATGATAATTTACGAAGCAAATACAATTGCAGAGTTAAATACAATAATACTTATCTTGAGAGGAAGCTTCCCCGCAACTAGCTATGTCGTTGCAACGTTCCACCCAACCATAGGCTAGTGTGCTCCTTAATCTCTCAGCATCACATCGAAAATGTCAAATGGGGAAAACAACCCAAGTGACCAAATCGTTTTAGAAAATGTTTGATGGCTTCACAGAGGAAAAAACGACCTCTGTTTACACCCAAATCGTGGGTCTACCTTCCCAGCCACTGGGCTTCACAAAAACGAGTTTCGAGCTTGGATAATAATGAAGAAAACATAGAAATTTGGGAGGAAAACGCTCAACAAATCCCAGCTACTCGAGGAAAGGAAAAACACCCTCTCGAACCCCCAAAACATAAATCTCTGCTATGTCTTCACTCAACAATACCAAAAATGGGTTTTTCCAGCGGCACATACACTCAGCAACCCCAAAAACTACTTCCCAGCTGCACATACATTCAACAAGACCCAAAACGAATTTCTCCCATCCCAGGAATCCTGACTGGTGCAGAGTCTTTTCTTTTATTATGTTCAAGATCGAACGGTCATCAAGCCTGCTACAACCGCATTAAATGCTAATATGACAAGCAATATTTAGCATGCTGCAAAGCATTTGAACCCTAAACATTCAAACCATTTTTGATGGAGAAATCAACCAAAACCCAGGAATCTTGACTCGTGCAAATCTTTTCTATTTACTTTTGCTCCCATCCTTCCATAACTTGTGCGCAGGATTGCAGCGGGTGTACTACACCATGACTGATCTACTCAAATTGTTGGCCGACAGTAGCTGTGAAAAGGTGTGGACCCTTAGTTCTGGCTGCTATTCAGTTCTCAATACGCTACAACGACCCTCGATTAATATTAATCTCGTTAGCTCGCGATATTTTGCTTGCACAAGGTAAAACATGCACCTGCGCCAAAAGAGTCAATAGAAATTAGAACCTTCACTGTTCAAATCAATAAAAATAAGTGGTTCATTGGTAGTCAAATATGTTATGTGAATTATTGTTATATTGCATTTCATGTTTACAGCGCGTTGTTTCCATGGTCCAGGAATCTGCGTTTTGTGCCGCCACAACCTGGAAACTGTGGATCACATCTTTGGTGAGTGTTACTACTTTCTTGAAGTATGGATTTTGTTCTATGAGTACTTGTTGATTACTGTGCATTGGGACAAAGGGAGTTTGAAGGAAAATCTTATGGCTTGGATAACTTCAGCTTCGCTCCCTTTGGATTATATTTTGGCTATTTTATGGGCAGTCCGGAATGCCCGAAATATTGGTATTTTTCAGAATGGTTGGGTGATCCGCAGGCTGCCTGTTCGAAGGCTCTGGCATGGCCGCACTCGTATGGATCCTTTCAGATACGGTAAGGACTAGTATTATTCCTGTCTCCTACTTGAACTAGCATACTATTTTCGGATATTTGATGGTGCGGAGCAGGGTGGCTTCTGTGGTGCAGGGATGATGATAAGAATTCAGCCTGATATTACTTATAGACTGAGGTTGGGTATCGGTAGAGGTACTGACACAAGAGTAGATCTCTTGGCTCTTTGGGGTCCACTCAAATTTGCTAAAGAATTGGACTTGCATGAACTCCTGGTGTTGGAGGATTCCCAGGTTGTGGTGGACTGGGCCAGAAGAACCTTATACAAAATATTTAGCTCAACCACTCACTTAGATAGACCTGGAACCTTATATGCCACTTCCAACAGATTTCTTTTCGACACATTTACGGTGAACTCAACGGGGTGGCAGATGGACTCTCCAAGCAGTCTATTTGTCTTGGATTTGGGGATCTGGATTAAGAATTATATCATGGAAAGACAAGGGTCTATTTGTCTTGGATTTGGGGATTTGGTCTAGGAACTATATCATGGAAAGACAAAGGTAGAGAATGGTCTTTTAAGTTATATCTAGATCCTCTATGTTACCCGCTTGGCCTTAGTCATCTTTCGTTTTGTTATATTTGCAATGTTACTAAGATATCCAGCATTTTGCTGCTCCACTAGCTTTATGTTATTTGGACAGTGTTTGTATTAAGGTGACTCCTTTGTCCATAAGTTTTTACTTATGAAACAACTTTCTCAATATATAAAGTTGTTTTTAAGTGTGAAAAATAAAAGATTACAATCTAGAGAAATTAGAAGAAGAAGATTAGAGACACAAAAAGTTCAGACTTTGATGTTGATAATGGGCTTAGTACCAGTTCAATGTTGAAGGTCCAACCTCCCACCTTTGTTCAATACTCCACTAGATCCACTAGATCGATATATATAAATAGTATTGAACGAGAAGATTTTTTTTTTTTTTAATATATAGGTAAAATAATAAGTTTTATAAAAGATTTTATTTTTATTTAGGTAACTATAATTTAGTTTCTTAAAATAAGAAAAAATTGTTTAATTTTATTTAAAATTTCTATAAATAACTTTTTGACACTTAATGCCAAGTTAATATAATTATAGTGATTAAAATAATCACTTAATCTTATTTAAGCTTATACTAAGACTTTCAAATAACTAGGTAGCTCACCCACATTTAACTTTTTTTCTAGTGCTCAAGCCCATTACAATTGGTAATCATTAAAAGGATTTTCATGGTTTTTTTAGCCACTCAACTCTCCCCATAGTGGATTCATGCCCTTTCCATTTAGTTGTATCAAGCCCTTAGTTTCCTAAGTCAAACAATACAATTCACAACTTAGAAAAATAAATAACATATTTAGAGTGCTTTAGTGACCTTGAGTTTCTCACAGGAAATTTGTACATTAACATTTACTTTGTACTTTCAAGGAATTGGAGTAGCAAAAGAGACTACATAGAATAACTAGCGCCAAAGTTTACCAAAAAAATAGTCAACAAACATGAAATTTTAGTTTATAATAAGTAATAATGCAAATTAATTACACATTTTAATTTATAAGTTTTGATGATTACATTCTTCAATGCAAACCATGAAAGATCATGTGCATCTCAAAACTTGTAACACCTCTCCTGAACAGGGTGAAAAAAAGTAGTAACAAAACCACCTCCAATGACAGAGTGGTCATGGGTGGTAGAGAGTTGTGAAGGTCTGTTGAGCTAGCTGCCTCTGCTGCCATGGCTCCAATAAAGCTTATTCGGCTTAGTCAAGTTGAGATTGGTAACACTTATTTTTCTCCTTCCTCTTGGCTATTGATCCTACCTATCAACTAATTAGATGAAAACAATCCATCTCAACTTTCAAGACATAACCAATAAAACAATAGTCCGTCTTCTTTTCAAGACATAACCAACAAAACTTCCCTCTAAATCAAAGCTAATGAGTTTCACTTCTAAAAGTGTATCATGCATCATGCTAAAACTAGATTTTCATTTAATCTCACTAGATGGAGAATGCATATAGGATATAGATTTGTCTTTTTTTTATTCAACAATATTCCATTGACCATCCTCCATCTTAGTTCCATGTTTTTGCCAGTTTATCAGTTGAAGTATTTCTTTCACGGAGTTGAAGTGTGCTCACCATATTTTTTAATCTTAGAGTTTCCTCCATAAACAAGACCAATTGAATAGTATGTATCACGTATTCCCCTCTGATCCATGAGATAATGAACTAAAAGCCTTCAAAAAAAATTAAAAACACTCAATTTTGCATAGTTATTGGATCCAAATCCCAATTCAGATTTAAACTAAAATATGTGGTTCTTCCTATTCTTTATAATAACATAATCTTATAAAAATAATTTAAAAATATCAAACTTTGATACTCCACACAAAGGAATCATGTCATCAAAACAACTAGATTTAGGAACTAACTTCTTTTTTTTCCAAAGAAAAAAATCTTAACTTTATTATCAAATTACATTCATCAAATAGTCCATTATCTTTTAAAATAAAGATCAATGTCCATTTCCTCAATTCATCAACATATACATGCTTAAATACAAAGAGATAATAATTGATTTAAAAAATCAAATTATATCCACTCGAAAATCATTCATATAACACCACAATCATGATGGATATACATATAAAACAGAAAGAAGTAAAGTAAATATGAATATTAATCATATCAACTAGGCTTAACCAAACTTTATAAAATACTCTATCATCTAAACTAGTCTATCTCCAATAGAGATCTATTTTTTATAAACTGATGAAATCG
>LPNX010541939.1:0-25356 GCA_001517045.1 Pseudotsuga menziesii | reverse complement strand
GCGTCTATTAACGGTATACATCAATGACCAGTAATCAGACGATGGACTACTATGTTCGACCTCGACACCTCTATTCGCATAGTAGGACATGTACTCGTAGTGGTTTTTGTAGAAGACCTTCCAAATTGGTGGCATCCACTATATGCTACCTCCTTGATCGTGCCAGTGTTCATGAGATTTCAGCTCTCGTGACTTGTTCCAGTATATGTCAGACATTTCCAGCCACTATGGAGATCTTGATCTGTTATATATCTTCATCCTTTGTGGAGATCTTGGTCCTTTGTATATCTTCATCATGGAGATTCTGATCTATGTATATTGTACATGGCGATGACCACATATGTGTTATCATGTTTCATGCCTATTCATGGCCATTGTACTCTTATGTATCTGGGACTGCTATATGTATTTGCAGTTATATGCAGAGTTGTATTATGGTATTATGCTGATTGGGTGGCTGGTCTTCCATTTGGGTACCTTCATCACTTCACTTCTGGGATGGACTTATAATGTATTTCTGCCATCGTATAACCCCTCTGATCTCATACATTAGGGGGCATCTGTTATAGCGGATTTCACCACACTAGGTGAATCACACATTGTATGGCCTTCCCATGTCCCGCTGTAGAATCATTAGCCCCTATGGACCACTTTTTGTCTTTTGATGTATCATTGACCATCCCTAAAAACATTAGAAAAATGATATACGCGGCCTTTTCCCCAATAACTGCGTACATACGCGGATATTCCCTATATAGTCGCGTACATTGGGATGTGTACATAATCCAAAATTCTTTGGAGCGTTCCTTGACTTGGATCCGACTCATATGACTCCTGGCCTTCCATATGCCTTGAGATCGCACGGATTCGAAGTGATGGAGGATGGAGGTGGTGGAGGCCCAAGTGGGGGATTCAGTTTCTCCGGTTCGCGGACGTGCCAGCAGAGGTTGTCACTTGTAATCTCTGATTCATATTAATAGAAATATATTTTCCTGTCCAGTAATGTGTATTTGAATGAATATTGTATCCATTGGAATATGTCAAATGATTATACATTATTGATTATATATGCTAGAATAGATCTAACACCATGAAATATAGTATGCTTGTATTGTTTACTTGTTGTTGAGGACGTGCTATAACAATTCAAGCTGAAGATTGGAAAGCTCAACGGGGATCTACTTCAACCGTCTGGAATAAGGTACAAGGTTCAATCCTTTAGTGTTAGATGTTTTTATTTCTATTGCATATTGGGAAAGATTGATTTCTGGAGTCTAGCTGTCTGTTGTGGTACCCCAAGCCATAGGAATTTCTCTCCGTAACAGCAGCAACCTGCGAACAGGTTGCAGTCTCAACCGAAACAGCTATGGGGTGCCGCAGAACCAGGTTTCTGCAAGCAAAAGAGGGATATTATTGTATCTTTAGCTTCTAACAAATGATAATCATAAAATATAGAGCTTTGATATTTACTTATTTAGCTTCGCGGTTAGATAAACAACAGTGCCTTGCTTAACCCTTAATTGGGAATTCACAGGGAAGTTATTATTTAGCAGTGATCTTACTTATCAGATATTTACTTATCAATGCATAAAGAACATAACAGAAACAACACAAAAGAACCACAACACAAGATATAACGTGGTTCACCCCCAGTGTAGGGGTTACATCCACAGAACTATTTTTTATTCAACTCTTTACAAAAACCACAATTCTGATCTGCGCACTCAGCTGCAGATCCCTTCAAGTCCTCAAAGCCACGCACACAGCTACATATATTCTTAATCACCCAAAAACCCTCTGTGCACACAGCTGCAGAGGTCATCCACGCACACAGCTGGGACTTAACCTTTCTTACAAACAAGCCTTAGCTTCTCATCAATTCATCTTACATCAAAAGCTTAAACTGACTTCTTTACAAGAGTGCTTATTTATAGTGCACTTATTACAAAACCATGGGCTTAAACCATGGGCACCCCGAACCCTAAAACCTAGACTTAAACCATGGGTTTATTACAAAAAAGAAGGTTTTTAGTCAACCCCGACACCCCTAAGACTATTTTGAGTCGCAACTCCACTTACAAACTTCCACAAAAACTGCGGAGTTACCAAAATTAGGGACCGTTAAGGTGTGTGCCCCAACATGCCCCTAAGACTCACCAGTGTCTCGTCCTGGGACACTCAGCTGCTCTTATGGTGGGAGAAATTTGCTGGCAAAGATAGTGAACTGCTTGTTGAGGCCACGCATGATATTGTCAGCTGCTTGTTCCTTCTCCACCAGCTCCTATAATGCTGTCACTAACGCTTCATTGGCCTATGTCCCGGCAACAGAACCAATTTGTTGGGCTATAGGGAATACCCGGGTTATACCATTAATTTCGCACCAACAAAAGACCCATAGTGTTGGCCCTTTCAGTAACAACCTTCGAACAGGTTGCAGTCTCACCCGAAACAGCTATGGGGTGCCGCAGAACCAGGTTTCTGCAAGCAAAAGAGGGATATTATTGTACCTTTAGCTTCTAACAAATGATAATCATAAAATATAGAGCTTTGATATTTACTTATTTAGCTTCGTGGTTAGATAAACAACAGCGCCTTGCTTAACCCTTAACTGGGAATTCACAGCGAAGTTATTATTTAGCAGTAATCTTACTTATCAGATATTTACTTATCAATGCATAAAGAACATAACATAAACAACACAAAAGAACCACAACACAAGATATAACGTGGTTCACCCCCAGTGTAGGGGTTACGTCCACAGAACTGTGTTTTATTCAACTCTTTACAAAAACCACAGTTCTGATCTGCGCACTCAGCTGCAGATCCCTTCAAGTCCTCAAAGCCGTGCACACAGTGGAAGGCCTCTGCGCACACAGCTGCAGATCTTCTTAATCACCCAAAAATCCTCTGCGCACACAGCTGCAAAGGTCGTCCACGCACACAGCTGGGACTTAACCTTTCTTACAAACAAGCCTTAGCTTTGCATCAATTCATCTTACATCAAAAGCCTAAACTGACTTCTTTACAAGAGTGCTTATTTATAGTGCACTTATTACAAAACCATGGTATTAAACCATGGGCACCCCGAACCCTAAAACCTGGACTTAAACCATGGGTTTATTACAAAAAAGAAGGTTTTTCCTCAACCCCAACACCCCTAAGACTATTTTGAGTCGCAACTCCGCTTACAAACTTCCACAAAATCCGCGGAGTTATCAAAATTAGGGACCGTTAAGGTGTGCGCCCCAACATTCATTGCATCATTTAAATTCCTCATATTATCATAAATAAATTTATTTTATTTTGGAAGATAACAGTTATCATATTCATTATTCAAATTTGTGATTTGCATCTCTGTTTACTTACAGTTTTTAGTATTCTCTCTTTTATGGTTTCCAATTGAAAATATTTCTTAAGAATTAACTATGGGATCATTCCCACATAAATTCATGGTTATTAACAATCTTGTAAAATTCGGATCAAGTTGGTATTAGAGCTTTATTAACCAAATAATTTTGAGTGTGAATGCTTACTAGTGCTAAGCTTTAAGTAGGTGAAGGAGAAATTGTACGTTTCAATGCAGATATTGGATGTGCAACTCGAAGAAAGAAAATGGCAGAAGAATAATTTGGAGAAGAGTATGCGAAGGCTTTTCGACAAGATTTCTACCATATGGAAGATAAGTTATAAAATTTGTTTTCATACTACCAAGAGAGATTGGACAAGAAGGGAAATGAGAAGGTAAAAGCAGAAGATAATGCTTTAGAAAATGGAGGAATCCCTCATGAACCTTCATCTCCATCTTCTAATTATATTTCTACTTATTCCTCTCTTTCTCATCATTCTCATGTTCATAAGAAAGGTGATGTTAAGCCATTGGTAAATATTGATGTGAAATTTGATTTACCTATGTTAAAAGAGAACTTGGCATTGATAAATTGGATAATTGGATTAGACAAATTGAAGTTTACTGCAAAATTCAAAAACTTGTTGGTGATGAAGCAAAGATCCAATTGGCTTCCCTCCGACTTAGGGACACTGATCGCATCTAGTGGGAGAGAAAAACTCAAGAGGATTTGATTACAAAAGGTAAATTATTTCCTCAAGGTATGGGTTTATTTCAATGTTGAAAAAGTAGTTATACCCATTGGGTTATATGCAGTAGGTTATGATGGACTGGAAGAATTTCAAACAAGGTAAAGGATAGAGTCTACAAGAATACACACAAAAGCTTAAAAAAATGGGTTTAGTGTTGGGAATACCTCTCTATACTCAAGAAACGTTGCTTCAATACATAGGAAGATTCCATAGTTACTTAATACATACAATTCTCATGTTCAATCCTACTAACATGGATGAAGTGTGTGTTAAAGACACCCATATTGAATCAATTGCTTCTGAAAACTTTCCTAAGAATCCTTTCAATCTAGTAAGGAATAAAATTCAAAGGAAAAGGAAAGGGAAAGAAACGGCTATTATGAACCAAGGAGAAGATAAACCTACATACACACGTTGTTATAAAAAGGGTCATGATGCATCCAAATGCTAGAAGCTCCATCCGGAACTCAATCCAAAGAAATTTCAGAACAAGTAGGAAGAAAATAAGACTACTTACAATGTCCAGCACAATTTAGGATCAGACTCCACTGATGAGACAAAAATTGCAGCCATGGGTTTACAAGGTAAATATTCTTTTGATTGTGTTTCAAAAGTTGAAGTTGTTATTGATGAAAAAAATACGAGTGAATTGTTTCACATAAGGGTGATTTCTAAACATACCAAAAATTGATACTTTATGATAGTTGATCACAAGCTAACTTGATTTCAGAAGAGATAGTTAAAAATCTTGTTTTGGAAACTAAGACTCACCCCAAACCATATCCACTTGGATGGGTTTGTTAAAATGCACATTTGTAAGTTACTAAGTAGTGCAGACTCAAGTTTGATATAACTTATATATTTATGGATTAAGTTGTCTTGGATGTGGTTCCAAGAGATATTTTTGTATTGTATTAGGTATCGCTTATATTTATGATAGGAAAGCAATCTTCTATAGAGAAGAAAACAAATACCACCTATTTAAAGATGGAGCAGAATTCATAGTAAGATCCCATCGTATGAAGTCAAATTTGTCACTTATTTATGTTGGACAGATGAAGAGCCTTGTAAACGCCAGTTTGAATTATGTTCTCATTAATGTTAATCCCATAGAAAGTGATATTAATATTTCTTTTTAGGGATGTAACCAAATACATAAACATGATTTTGTTAAAATTCTTTCTGACTATGATGATATATTTCATGAACCGCGAGGCCCTACCTCCTAAGAAGGGGGTGCAACATGACATTTAGTTGCTACATGATGCTCAATTACCTAAAATTGGTTTATACAAGTTATTAGTAATTGAAAATGAAGAAATTAAGAATAAAGCATAGGAATTGATTGAGAAGGGGTTCATCCGTCCCAGTTCTTCACTGTGTGGAGCACCCATCGTACTTGTTCCAAAGAAAGACGTCACATGGAATATGTGCATGGATTACAAAGAATTGAACATACTCAGAATGAAGAATCAATACCCTAGTCCTCATATTGATGATATTTTAGGTTAGTTGAAAACTGTCGTTTATTTCACTAAGTTAGACTTGCGGAGTGGTTACCATCAAATGAGAATCCATGAAAATCATGATATTTGGAAAACTACTTTTAAAACTAAATAGGGTTTAGATGAATCAATGGTTATGCAATTTGGGATTTGTAATGCTCTCTCTACATTCATGAGGATTATGAATGATTTATTTAGGCCATTCATTGATGACTTTGTAATAGTTCATAGTCTAATTAGATGATATTTTGATATTCAGTCAAACTTGGGAAGATCATGTCAAGCATGTAGGGCATGTCTTAGATGTCTTAACAAGGGAGAAATTGGACTTGAAGATGTCCAAATGTGAATTTGGAAGGATATATTTGGTTTATTTGGGCTACATTGTAGGGAGTGGTGAACTCAAAATAGATCCCTTTAAAGTTGAGATCATTCAGATTGACCTAATACAAATAATGTAACAGAAGTTAGAAGCTTCCTGGAAGTGTCCCATTACTAGAGGAATTTTATTTCTAACTTCTCACTTATTTCTTCTCCTTTACATGCTTTAACAAGTGTGAAACAAATCTTTTAGTGGGGAGAAAAATAGCAGAAGGACTTCGACACTTTAAAAGACAAAATCAGTACAACACCAATTCTGGCATTGTCATATTTATAGCAGTCGTTTGAGATTGAAATTGATTCTAGTGGTTATGTCATGGGGGAAGTATTAATGCAACATAAGAAACCTATATGCTATCATTTTGAAACATTATTTGAAGCGATATCTAACTATCCCACATATGGTAAAGAGTTTTATGCATTAGTACAAAGTGTGAAGAAGTCAAAACATTATTTAATGGGTAAAGAAACAATCTTACATATTGATCATCAACCATTACAATATCTACAGTCACAAACTAAGCTACAACAATCAAGGCATTTCAGATGGATGATATTTCTATAGCAACTTAATTTAGTCATCAAATATAGAAAGGGATCTCAAAATAAAGTTGCAGACATGCTATCAAGACCTCCAACAAATGTATTTATTATTTTGCAAGATAAACCATTGGCTCATAAAAGTTACATTGAATAATATGGTCAAGATGAGGACTTCTAAGATGTATAGGAATCTTTAATGAATTGTACACAAACTAACAAAAATTGGATTTTCATATTTATGATAAGTTATTGTATCATCTTGGCAAATTTTGTATTCCACTGAGTGAAAGAGTTCATGTAATTAGAGAAGCTCATACTTCTCTTATATCTAGTCATTTTGGTGTAGTTAAGAGAGTAGTTTAGCTTCAAAGGTATTTTTATTGGCCTTGGATGGATGAAACTGTATCCAAATATGTAAAGGGATTTGTAATTTGCACTACTAGTAAGTAAAGTAACAAAATATTGGGCATGTACACTCCACTCCTGGTACCTTCTCGTCCATGGAAACTGTGTCTATGGATTTTATAAGAGGGTTTCCTATGTCTAGGAAAGGTCCTAATTACTTGTAAGCATTTGTGGATAGGTTCACTAAAATGTGCATCTTGATTCCTTATAAAAAGTAGGTCACAACATAGTTGACTACTAATTTATTCTTCTAGAATGTTTGGGTTCATTTTGGGTTACCCACTTCTATTGTATCTGATCGGGATTCCCACTTTCATGGGAAGTTTTGGTCAACTTTATGGGAAATCATCAACACTAAGTTGAAGAAGAGCACTTTTTTCATCCACAAACCAATGATCAGACTGAAGTAGTCAACTGCAAAGTAGCACATCTACCCAAGGATATTGTACTAAGCCTCCTAAGCATTGGGATGAGCACTTGTATTATCTATAGTGTTCCTACAACCATTCCATTCACTCTTCCACGCAAAAGTTTCCATTTGATACATGTTTTGGATACTTGTCAAAGTATCCTTTAGAATTTATTTATGGTAAATATTATGTGGAAGATTGAAAAGTTGATGCATAAAAAACTTGAAGTTCATCCAGAAGATCCAATTAGTACACCATGCAATACATGAACAATTGGAGAACAACCAAGCCAAATACAAGACAACGCATGAAAAGAATTGATTGGATCATCATGTTCAAATTGGTGATAAAGTTTGACTTCATATCAACAGATATCGGCTTAAAGGTGAAGGTAAAAATCTTAAACAACTTAGGTATGGATCCTTCACAATTTTGGATAAAGTTGGTAATAATGCTTTTCGATTAGATTTACCTCCATATATGTAGATATATTATGTTGTGAATATATAAAACTTGAAATTTTATGAGCCTCCAATGATCATGGATCAAGTGGAAAATGTTCATGTTCCTTTTGTTGATGACTTTACACCTAAGTATCTTAATGAGTGGCAGGAACATGCCATTCTTGACAGCAGAATAAGAACTTCACGAAGAGGAGATGTGGAATATCTTCATCTGGTTCGTAAAGGAATGCATCTGTTGGTAGGGGTTTTGGGTAAGTGAGTTGCGCAATGTCGCGGCAGCTGTGCAAGCTCACGCAAGACCACACAAGGACAAATCAGGGCGATGAGCGAAAATATAATCGTTTTTGAATATTTAATGTGTAAATGGACCATGTTTTGTGGACATAGGTCATTAATGGTTAGAATTTAGTTAGAAGTGGACCTTTGATGTAAAGGCGCAAACCCATATATAGAGCTACTTTTGGAATTGTAAAAAAACATACAGAAGCACAACAATGATAAGGAGAATGATCATGATCAGTACGATACAAGTCTAATATGTGGTGATCTGTCCGTGGTCTTGAAGAGTCTTATGTTTTGGACAATCTGTGATCTATCTGTGTCAGATACTGAATTTCGGGATGTAATCGGTCTCCTACTATGGAGAATAATTATTTGTTTTGGATCTATTACACAAAATTAATATGACATGATGGTTGTTTCCTAAATATTTCCTTTTGTTTCCTTTTTTCTCTGCTGCGATATCAATGAGAAGCATATTGAATCTTTTTATGATTTATTGATGTTACTACAATGACTTGATGATGCAATCTATCTCAATTCAGTTAAATGATGATTGAAGTTGTTTTATGAATGATACTACTATGATAAATTAATGATGTGATCTGTTAGATCTGTAGTTGTGAAGATGAATTGTGATAACTATCTTAGCTGTGTAATATGATGTTCTGCTATTGAAGTCGCGGATGCCATATCTTCTCTTCTTACTGCTGAAAACTCAGTTTTGAGAGCTCTCCCTAAACATCTTAGGTGAGACTTCATCCTCTCTGCGGATGTTTCTAGGCAGGGTAAAATTTGTCTAGGCCGGTGCTTAGGGCGATCACGCTGGTTGGGCATCGACAGAGTGAGAACCCCTGTTGATGAGGATTTTGTTGGTAGGTTTCACCAAAAACATCCAAGTAGGGCATGGTGGATAAAAATTGGAAAGGTGAGGGAGTTGTGACCTCACCTATTTACCGAGTAATTACAGGATTTTGGTAGTCCAAGATATTCCAATGGGGAGGTTTGATCCAGGTGGATCTTCCAAATGTCCAAAAATCAAAATATTCAAATGTTGTACAGAATCACAAAGTTGTACGAAGCTCACCAAGAGCTTTTCAGTGATACTCATTTCATCAAAAATGGATTCCAAACGTAAAAGTAATTGACATAATAAGTTGGCAGTAACAAGGGCCTAATTGCTGATTTTTGACTTTCGAACTCTAAAATCTAGGATCAAAAGCTGGGTGGATGATTTTTTTATTATTATACCAGTGTCAAATTCTTTTTTCTGATGTGTCAAATTTGAGATTGAAAGGTTCATTATTGTTGTTGTTTTGTCAATTCCAACTTTCGACTACTGACGTTGGGATTATTAGGTTTGGGATTGAGAAGTCCGAATGGTAGTTGATATTGTTTGGACAGTTTTGAATTTATATTTTTGAAGTCAATATCAGAAAGGTCGGGACTAGAAAGTGAGGATTGGTATAAATCATATTAGTAAAGTTAGAATTGTAAAAACCAACAGCGGATTTAATTTAACAGTTTAACAAAACCGACGACCACAAATTCATACAGCATGGAGTTTCTTTTTATCTCAAAAATATCTGTTACTATCCATAGCACTTATATTCAATATTGAAGTTTATCTTGAGAGATATTTTTAGTTTGAAACTGGATTATGTATCCAATTGACCACGTTGCATGTGGATTCAAAATAGACCCAGTTTTACTATTTAAAGGCAGTTTGGGCACAGACAATAGAGGGGGGCTGACAAAAAGACAAAGAGAGATAGTGAAGGTGGTTCAAACTGATGGAATCGGGTCGATATAACAAGGCTTACAGAATCAGACTGAGTAGTTTCCAATGCACATAATTTACAACACGATTCTAAGGTGGATTTGTACAATGCAGGAGATCAAGTTTCTCATACTGTGTGTTAGAGGAGGCCTTTGGAAAATTGTGGAATTGCATTGGAGTATTCTATTTCTACAATTAACAGACATAATTACAGACTTTTCCTCTGATTTGATGTAAAAATTACAACATTTGAAGAAAATAATGAAACCGGTCTCACTAGTGGACCCGGACATGTAGGCCTTTAGTGATAAACTCCATTATCATATGCAACCTTCAAATTTTCATGTCCCAAATTTTGAATTGGGTCACAATGGCCTAATCACATTTACCATATTCATGAGACTTTTCCAAATTGATGCTAAGGGTCAAATAATTGCGAAGGAGGAAAATTACTAGTTTCCTAGGTTGGGGCGGAAGCTTTGGGATTTTGAATACGGGGGGAAATGAATGATGTTTAAACATTAGAATGGAAAAAATATTTAATAAAGGAGATAAATAAATAAATACAAGAGAAAATTGAACAAGAAATGGAGCATGGAGACACATGGAGACTATGGGTGCCACACAAGCTAGAATTTATGTGGCACATGGCATCCTCCTCTTGTAATTTCGAATCCATGGGAAGATTAAAGGTTCTTGGATGAGTTAGAAGGATAATAAAATGGGCCATATGCATTATAGTTCAAATTTTGGAATAAATGTAACTTACATGGGAGAGGAAGAGTCATTTTGGAGCTAGTGAGACACTTGGACTAGATTCCCTAGCTCTATGACAACAATGATGGAGATGCTATGACACCTATGACACAAATAAGATCTGAAGGATGAAATATGACATATCTGAAATGTTAGGTTGAAATAAAGCATACAAGAGAGATCTCATGTGAGTTGGAGGATCCCAATGGGTTCCAACTCAAATTGGGGGAAGATGGAAGGCTAGGAAAGGGACGACACATGGAAAATATTGAGCCCACACCCAAATTCAAATTGGCTTGATTTTGTGGATGGATTTGGATCCTTATAAGGCTAAGGATTTTTATAAAATACAGTAAGTGTTATCAGGAATATTACATATTCTGTGGACAGAAGTTGTTCATATGGTCTGAATGGTTCAGATCCATAACAAATGAGTGAATGACAAAGGATGAAGACCTTCCCTGAATGTTGTAGACACCTGGAATACTGCTTCAATCATGAACCTGTATACCTGCAAACATGTCAAACATACAAGCACATCAAAGATACTAGAAAATAATCTACATATCCATACTAGTGACTAATGAATCTAGTAACATATACATGTGAAATCAAAACAACAAATATGTGGGATGGAAATCATCTTTTCATTAAGAATTAATGAAGAAGCTTACAACCATTGCCTTAGTGTCGACAAGATCCTCCACGAGACAAACACTTCATCTCCATAAGCTCCAACTTGCTCTCTATGCTATGCAATGGTTTGGACTAGGTAGTCAATTCAACAGCACAACAATACCTATTTAGTTCTCCCCCTCAACTATGGATATGAGCTTGTATTTATAAGGCTCAATGGATAGGGATAGTTGAGAGAATTGTGGGTGAGGTGGCTCCAAGATCCTACCAATGGGTATCTTGAGCTCAAACTAACCCATATTGATAGGGATAAGAGAATTTTCTTGAGGCTTCTATATCATGAGCCTCGTGTCCTCCCTTATCCCTATCAATATGGGTTAGTTTGAGCTCAAGATCCCCCTTGGTGGGATCTTGGAGCCACCTCACCCACAATTCTCTAAACTATCCCTATGCATTGAGCCTTATAAATACAAGCTCATATCCATAGTTGAGGGGGAGAACTAAATAGGTATTGTTATGCTGTTGAATTAACTCAATGGAATATTGCACCTTCTGCGGACAGAAGTTGTTCCTCTGGTCTGAATGGTTCAGATCCAGAACAAATGAGTGAATGACAAAGGATGAAGAACTTCCCTAAATGCTATAGACACCTAGAATAGTGCTTTGATCATGAACCTGTGTACCTGCAAACATGTCAAACATACAAGCACATCAAAGCTACCAGAAAATCATCTGAATATATCCATACTAGTGACTAAGGAATCTAGTAACATATACTTGTGAAATCAAAACAACAGATATGTGGGATGAAAATAAGCTTTACATTAAGAATGAATGAAGAAGCTTACAACCATTTCCTTAGTGTTGAAAATCTCCTCCATGAGACAAACACTTCATTCCCATAAGCTCCAACTTGCTCTTTATGCTCTCCAATGGTTTGGACTAGGTAGTCAATTCAACAGCATAACAATACCTATTTTGTTCTCCCCCTCAACTATGGATATGAGCTTGTATTTATAAGTCTTAATGGATAGGGATAGTTGAGAGAATTGTGGGTGATGTGGCTCTAATATCCTACCAAGGGGGATCTCGAGCTCAAACTAACCCATATTGATAGGGATAAGGGAGGACACGAGGCTCATAATCTTGAAGCCTCGAGAAACTTCTATTTTTTCCATTTTACCCAGGGTACCGCTTTTGTGCCCTTATGACAGATTAGTTTAGGTGAGAACCACTTTAAGAACAAAGACTATAAGTGGTGGCACTGCTTCTCTATAACAAGATACAAGCGATGCTGAAGAAGGCACTGCTCATCAGCCAAAGGGTAAGTGCGGTGCTATGTTTTCTCAAGTAGAATTGACAAACAGAGCAAGTTTCCACTCCAAGTTTTGGGATTAAGGGGAAACATAGAGGTTAAGGATCTCAACACATGATGGTGATAGGATTTAGGTATAAAATAATTTCCCCCCAAATCATGAGGCTTAGAGGAATACGATAAGCAAGAGCTTTGAGAGAACAAGTTGTAACTTCAAGATGAGAACGTCAGCTCAGTCAGAGAATGTCGTCAAGTAGGGATCTATAGTACATCAATAATTTTGACTCATAGAAAAATGTAACCAACTCATGGCTGCAGACCAATACAAGGAAAATCCATGAGAGGAATAAACAAGCATGGCTACTAGAATATAGCATAGATCCATGTGATAGAGGACTCAAACTTGGACATAGCTACCGGACATACAACGTAGATCTATGTCATATAGATGCAAATTTGAGCATAGCCATGACCATAAAAATGTGGATCCATGCTACGTATACAAAACTCCATCGCAACCTAGGGAAAGCAATGAGCACTAAACAAATACCCAAGGTTTTCGTCTCGTCTTCCATGAAGTACGATTCTATCCATGTGATTACAATGTTTTGAACTTGAACATGGTAGAAACCACTTGATTACCGACCAATGATGTGAACCGTTAACAAGTGCGAGGGAGATCACCATTGATGTCAATTGTTCCCAAGGTACCCTAATACAATCTACTAGGCGTGAATAGATGTCTTGATGTCAAACACCCAGTCGATTCTATCGATCAAAGGTCAATGATGTGAACCTATGTCGAGAGCGAGACAATCCGTCATTGAGGCATATAGATCTCAAGGTACTAAATTTGTTTCTAAGAATATTTCTCGGATGATGAGCTGATGTCTATAGGAATAGCCTTGTCAAAGGAGGGCTATGATGAGTCCCACATCGATGACACGAAACTCGAAACAAAGTTCTAGAATGATGTGAATAAAGTAACCACAAGACTGACACAGAGATTGTTTTGACTACATAGGTAAAACTTCTTCAACTTCCCTTTGAACATCAGGCGGCACGACAAAAGACTTGGCAGCATGACTAAACCATACAAACACATAGTGCGATGGTGGACAATGTGTTCTTTCGAAAGACTTGAAGGAGTGACACGACGCATAAAATTGGATCGTCATGGAGATCAGCTGAATATAAAATTGACTGAAATGATATGCAGACAAGTGCCATGTTCAAAGGTAACGACAAACTACTGCCATTTATTTGCAAAAATGATTCCTTTCCCACTTTCCCCGTCATGGTTGATGAGTGCCTCTTTTCGGTTTTACGAGTTCAAAAAGGGTAACAAACACTTGTTATAGCTCATCCGGAGACAAGTCCAAACTCATATGTTTTACAAACCTAAGAGAGGAGGGGTTCATTCCAAAAAGAGGGCCTCTCAATGTTTAATTGAATGAGTCCAATGAAATTTAACTCGGTATCATTCATGTTTAAAGAGTCTGAACGACCACGGAAGAAGACTCCATAGGGTCCTTTTTCGTAAAATAGTTCACGTCAACCGAAAAAGTGATAACCTACCGTCAAATGAACGACTCTTTGATTGTTTTAATGAGCATGAAGAAGACAAGATCACTCGAAAATCTTTTCATATTTAAGGAGACCGAAAAGAGTTTAAAGAAGACTCCACTAGGTCTCTTTTCACGATGAGAGATTTTATGATTCTGAAAAGAATCAGAAACAGACTCAAACTTTTGATACTAAGTTTCGAGAGCGTGACCAAAGTGTTACAATAGACGCACAAAATACTTTTTCTATTTTATGGTAGTATGAAAAAAGTCAAAAAGGAACTCCCCAAAATTTACTGCTACCGCTCTTCTATCATGCAACGACTTGAAAAACAAGTGTTAAATTCTCCAATAACTGACATTAAAGGATTACGACTGATAGATTTTGAGTAATAAATGATTTTAAAACAAAACTATAACATGTCAAACCCTAAAATGTATATAAAAGTCATGTAAATAGTAAAAAAATCAAAACCTCTTACCATTTACAAATAGTGGAGAAGCTTTGGAGCATTTTCTTGGCTACATTTTTAGTCATTAATATCAGGAGCATCTACCATCGGATTCACACATCATCAGTTCCAGGTAATAGCTTAGACCCTACTCTTTCATTTTATGCTTTCAATTTTGATTTTTGGTGGTGTTTTGGGCTTATTAGGCGATCCCTAAAACCATGGAAGTGGGTACCTCTCTTATCCCTTGCGAGATAAGCAGTACCCCGCTAGAACCACACCGAAAACATTGCACACAGGCGGTGCCAGCTGTGAGTAAACAAAAAATCATGCACAAGGAAAACTAGCTCATTTTTCATGATTTGAATGATTGGGAATGCTTCTAATTAGTCTTTTGGTGGTTTTTGACAGGTTCTTATTGATAAAAAAATGGTCATATGGAAAGAGAGGCAAAATGACAATGATGATTCCTTTGCCGAACGAAACACGGGTTGTATAGCCGTGTTGAGAAACTATGGACTCTTAAAAAATTTCTGCACACCCAGTATGGTATCACATGAGAGACTACTAGAGTATATACTCCGGATGTGGAATTCGGAGCAACAATATTTCGAGGTTGGTGCTCACATATTGATAGTTGAAGTAGAAGACATATACTTCTTGACAGGCCTATCGAGACGAGGTGCTCCCATATCTTTGAATGGTTCCCATGGAGAGGACATTACTACTCAGGAGTTGATAGACAGCCATTGCATTCTTGGAACCAGGACATCAGGGAATAAAATTCCCATAAAAGCAGTGGTGGATGGCCCTCTATGAAAATTATTGTTTACCATGCATAGAGTGGCGAGAAGCCAAGGGGTACACCATCCATCTAGAGTGCATATGCTCTATTCCATAGAGGACATGGTTCCCACAGTTTTCAACTGGGCAAAATCTCTACTTCCGATCTTCAAGGAACAGCTAACCAAGTGTCGGTAAGGGTAGATCAAGCAATTTGGTTTTGGTTCCATTCTAGCGTGTTTCTTTTTTGAGCGGGTTCCACAGAAGAGACCCCAGGTGGTCTTTACAGAGTTGAGGGCACAGGACCCTCGCATGTAGAGGTGGGTCTGGATCATGGCCCGTACCGGAGCAGGTAGAGGCAAGGTAAGGTTTGATGATCTGTTCTTTTGATGGTTGATAAATCAGCTCCTCATGGTGGAGGACTATGCATATGCAGGAACTGACTTCAGTGGTGACCCTGACTTACCGCTCCCACCTGGTGGATAGTGGGGTGATATTGGTAAGAAAAAAAAACCCTAAAATGGAATTTGTGTTTCTATTTTTTGATGTTTTATGTTTTTAATGTTTAGTAACGAGACTTGAATGTTTTCATGCAGACGTCGAAGCAGCACGACCTGGGGGAGCCTCCCTAATAGACAGGCGAGATGGAGCCCGTTTTGTATCACAGGGAGACGATGTGACAAGGGAGCTAGAGGAGAACCTTGAGAGGTTGACTCTAGACATCCCAGATTCCTTGATCGATGACTTCCCATAGAGGTATTAGAGGCCTACAGCAGGAGTACCGGGTCGTTTCAGTAGACTACTACGTAGAGTAGCCTAGGCAATTATGTGTTACCATGAGCATCATTAGATGATGAGTGCATGATGTATTCACTGAAAGCTGATAGATAGCTTCATGACTTTTGTATGATGATTTTTTACCTGAAAGCCTGACCGCTTCAGATGAGGTCTCGTGACCTATTTTTTGTAAAACATGTTTATATATATATACTGACTTCTACCTTGGTGTTTATATGTCTCAAATGGTGAATGTATTTTACATGATTTTTATGTGTCTTTTAGATTTTATTTGCAATGAACCATGTTTGATTTTCATGTCATGAATGGGAAATATGCCAGTCTAGGATGTAATTTTCCAATGAGTCGAAAACTACATTATGTTCCCTAGGGATATGCCTATAGATAATAGTTTCAAATGACCTTTCTAACAAACATACCCTCTAGAAGAGACGGAGAAGCAAAAAATTCCTAATGGTCTAGACATGGTTTAAATGACAAACCACAAGTTTTGATTCAATCAATACTACCATGTTGTGAGAATCGACTTGGGTGGCAACTTCAGTTAGAAGACCTATGACTGCTCGATACTCGGCGATATTGTTTTTAGCGGGACCAATACAAACCGCTCCTGAACTTGCCAAATCATAAACTATGGAATAGATAACCCAAACAGCTGAGGCAATATTCAAGCTATGGTGGCAAGCACCATCAGCGAAGCCGTAGAAAGCCATCTGCTCTGCACGACCAAAACATGGGATAAATAGATATGGACACTAAACTCAAAGCCATATTGAAAATACTTAAGCACACTAAAAGTTAAGTAATATACATATATATAAGATACTATCTAAGAGAGATCTAGGCATAATACCTCTTTAGGTACAAGCCATTGCGAGGTTGTCCTAAGGGGATTCCATCATAGTCCATGAGCTCGTAGGCCCCTTTCTCTAAAACTATGGAAATAATGAAAGGAACGTACCACATGGATTCGAACTTCCCTTTCCCTAGTTTTTCATATCTCTTATCATAAGTCAAAAATATGTCACCCTCATTAAAGGTACGAGGTTGGACAGATTTGTGATACTGCACCTTGACATGTTTCTTGTGTGCCTCATTAGCTAAGGCAGCATCTCTTCTAGTTTCATTAAGGTTATTCAAGTATAGAAATCTCTCTTCCTCTATAGAAGTGTCTAGGAGAAGTTCGACAGCAAGGTTCAAGGATGGAATATGACATTGAACCGGCAAGACAACTTCTAGTCCATAGACAAGCTGGAAAGGTGTGAAACGAGTATTTGTTTTCACTGAAGTCCTGTAATCCCAAAGAGCAGAGAAAAAGATATGGTGCCAGTTGGATTTATGGTCTCCAGCCATCTGATGAAGCATTGTTTTAAAAACTTTGTTAATGGCCACGACCTACCCATTATCTTGCAGATAATAGGGCATAGAGTTTTCATGATGAAAATCTAGCTTGGGACTTAGTTCCTCCATCATTTGATTACGGAAATGTGATCTGTGATCAGTAACTATGGAATACGGGACTTCAAATATTGCTATCTCACGATTGAACAGGAAGAGAGTGGCAGTCTTACCATCCTCTGCATATGTAGGCATGGCATCATCCCACTTTGTAAAATAGTCAACGGCTACGATCATGTAACCATGCCCCTCGGCTGAGGTAGGCTTACAATGCATATAATCAATCCCCCATTTGGTGAACGGGACAATGACAATGAAGGGGTGTAATGGAGTAGGATGAGTGTGCTTTTTAGGATAAAAATATTGACAGGGTGGGCATTTCTTAACAGCATCGTGACAATCTTGAAAGACTAAAGGCCATAAATAGCCAGTGTGAAGGATTTTTTGGGCTGTAGCCATCCCAGATAAATGACTGCCACATGCTCCGGAGTGGCAATCATTCAAAACTTGTCCAGCTTCCTCATGGGTAAGGCATCACCGGAGAATGGAATCGATACCATGTCTATATAAAGTGTCATTGAAGATGAGGTAGTATTTTGCGTGGTGACAGATATGGTGGCAATCGTCATGGGATGGAGTAGGCTAAAACCTTTGTGTCTGGAGAAATATGATCAAATATCCATACCATGGGTCGGCGGTGCTTATTAGGAAAAGGAATTCATCAGGGAATACATAACTGGGCTTAGATTCTGTTGAAGCATAGGGAAGATCACACATGAGCTCGGTAAAGACCAAGGATTTCTTTGATGTGGCTTACGCAAATTCCAGACCAAACTCTTATAGGATAACTATCCATTGGGAGTACTTTCCCCCGAGCACCTGATGATTCAGGATGTAATACATAGGGTTCTGGTCTGCCAATATGGTGGTTGTGGGGAGCAAAATGTAGTGATGAAAGTTTTGAACAACAATGACCATGGTCAATGCTAAGTTCTCCACGTGTGAATATCATGTTTTGGAATCCATGAGATTCTTACTAGCATAGTAGATCGTGTGCTCCTGACCGTCAGGATTCTCCTGCACCAGAACCATAGCGATGGTAGTAATGGAGGTAGCAATATATAAGAGAAAATCCTTTAAATAATCTGGGGGGGTGTATCACGAGTGACTGAGTCAGAGCATGTTTGAAATTATCAAAGGCACATTGGGCTTGGTCATCCCAAAAGAATGGAGTGTCCTTCTTAAGGAGACCCATATAACCGTGTGTTTTCTCTACAAAATTGCACACGAAACAATGAAGAAAGTTTGTCTTACCTTGCAAACTTTGGAGTTCTGAAAGGTTGGTTGGGGTTGGTAGAGTTAAAATAGCAGCAATTTTCAATGGATCTATCTGAATTCCATCCTTATAAACCACAAAACCTAACAGGCATCCCATCTCAACGCAGAAAACACATTTATGAGGATTGAGTTGTATATTATAATGACAGCATATCAGGAAAATGTCTCTAAGATGACCAGGGTGGTCCTCCCGTCGCTATGAATGAGCAGGGAGGTCGTTAAGGTATGATTCAACAACATGTTTTATATCGTGAAACACATAGGACATAGCATGCTGGAAGGTGGAATATTGCACCTTCTGCAGACATAAGTTGTTCCTCTGGTCTAAATGGTTCACATCTAGAACAAATGAGTGAACGAAAAAGGATGAAGACCTTCCCTAAATGTTGTAGACACCTGGAATACTACTTCAATCATGAACCTGTGTACCTACAAACATGTCAAACATACAAGCACATCAAATCTACCAGAAAATCATCTACAGATCCATACTAGTGACTAAGGAATCTAGTAACATATACATGTGAAATCAAAACAACAGATATGTGGGACGGAAATCAGCTTTGCATTAAGAATGAATGAAGAATCTTACAACCGTTTCCTTAGTGTCAACAAGCTCCTCCACGAGACAAACACTTCATCCCCATAAGCTCCAACTTGCTCTCTATGCTCTGCAATGGTTTGGACTAGGTACTCAATTCAACAGCATAACAATACCTATTTAGTTCTCCTCATCAACAATATATATGAGCTTGTATTTATAAGGCTCAATGGATAGGGATAGTTGAGAGAATTGTGGGTGAGGTGGCTCCAAGATCCTACCAAGGGGGATCTTGAGCTCAAACTAACCCATATTGATAGGGATAGGGGAGGACACGAGGCTCATAATCTAGAAGCCTCGAGAAACTTCTATTTTTCCCATTTTACCCAGGGTACCACTTTTGTTCCCTGATGACAGAATGGTTTAGGTGAGAACTGATTTAAGAACAAAGACTATAGGCAATGGTACCACTTCTCTATAATAGGATACAGGCGGTGCTAAAGAAGGTACCGCTCATCATCCAAAGGGTAAGTGCAGTGCTGGGTTTTTTCAAGTAGAATTGACAGACATAGCAAGTTTCGACTCCAAGTTTTGGGATTAAGGGAAAACATAGAGGTTAAGGATCTCGTCACATGATGGTGACAGGATTTAGGTATAATAGAATGCCCCCCAAAGCATGAGGCTTAGAGGGATACAATAAGTGAGAGATTTGAGAGAACAACTTGTCACTTCGAGGTGAGAATGTCATCTCGGTTGGAGAATGTCATCAAGTATGCATCTGTAGTACATCAATACTTTTGAATCATAAACAAATGTAACCAACTCATGGCTACAGACCAATACAAGACAGATCCATGTTAAGAACCTGTGTCAACCCTCCTCTTTATTTTGTTAGTATATTTTATCAGACACATATGCTTTGTAAGTCATCCCATCAGTATGTTGTATTATCCCACATTCATGGGGAGTAAGTAATAGTTGTTAAGTTGTCTATTTATTATGTTGCATTATCCCACATTCATGGGGGGTAATAGTTGTTTAGATTAGACTTAGTATATAAGTATGTGTTGAGGGTAATGAAAGCATCGAAGATTGATTTTGTATTGAGATTGCTCAAAGGAGGTTGCCCCCAAGAAGTGGCCCCAATCAATAAAATATATTTTGTGCTCCAATATTTCTGTTATATCATGCATTTTGATTGTTCATTGCAGGAGGTTCTCAACATCTGGTATCAGAGCATTTTCCTTGGCACAAGTGGGAAAGTTTTTTTTTTTTGAAAAAAAAGGGGGAAAATTGGGCGTCAACTTTCACATCATTTTGAAACTTTATATGCATATTCAAGAAAAGAAGTCGCATATCTGAATTCCTCTTTTAAAAATATGCAGTTTCAAATTTTTTTTATTTCATTTGAAGTTCTAAAAGTGGAGATATCGCGGATTTAAAATCAACATTTTTTTAGAATTTCAGAGACGGCCATAGAAATTGCAGAGCGAAAATATTTTGACGAGGTGCCCAGATTTCTATTCCAACTTTATAGGTGGAAGCAGAGTGGTTATTCTAGTTCCAGAAATAGGCTGTAATAGCGATTCTGAGCAATATAGATAGGGTTATGCTCATTTTAAAAGTTTTCGTCTCAAAACCCTAGCTCTAATTACAGGTTTTTGAGCATTGGGTGGAATTTATGCCACATTTTTTTTGCCACTGTGATTATTGCAGTACTTCTTCTTACAGCGGTATTTTTCATTCGGATCAGGGAATAAACCCTATCCGCTTAACTGTGGGAAGTACTTGGGAATATCCCTAAAACTCATTGTGAGGAGTACCACAAGAACCTCGAAGTAGCTGGCCATTGAGAGTACCTGCCAATTGAAAAGGGCAACGACCCCCACCCGATTGACTAGATTCCCATCCATGAGGAAAACCAAAGAGCTGTCATTTTTTGCTAAGCAGTTAGCAATTTTACCTGCGCCGTGAAGTGAGGGGTACTGCCTCTATACTCAAGCCTGAGACAGCCTTGGTGGCCAAGTGACTATTAAATTTTCATATGCTTAGCTAAGACATCAGTATTTCATTTTCTTTTTTCATAAAAAAAGCATATAAATAGGATCACTGAAAGATAGACAAGCACAACCATACAAAAGGAACACAAAGATTTATCCTAGGAAAACCCTAAAGGGAAAAACCCAGCAAAAGCTTCCTCAATATAGATCCCCCAAAAAGATAAAAGATAAAACCAGCAAGGAGATCAAAGCCTGATCCTCCTCCTTCTCCAGCTACTTCTCTTATCCACTAATGCACTACACAAGTGAGAGTGTGTGTCTCAAATGAGGAGCACCACACCTCTATTTATATTCATCCGTTCACTTGAATTAACTCATTCGACATGTAGGCTCAAGTTAAATCATGTAGGCTTGAGTTACACATGTAGGCTCAAGTAACCACACTAGGGTGCTAATGACCCACCTTTACAATTAGAGGGGACTACCTCATGACTCTTATTAGTTCTTTCGATTAGAAGCATCGGGGTACAAATTAATACAAGTGGTTCTCCCGGTAGGACCATTGGGGTCCACAAAAGATACATATAGAATATTCTTCGAAGTTACAATATTTCAACACTCCCCCTTAACGAGAAGGGTATTCTACAACAACAGCAACAGCAACAATAGTAGGAGAGAGATAGAGGACATCATCAACATCATCAGGGTAACACATCTATAAATCATTGGAAGCTTTTCAACATCAGGTAGTCTTCATATTCAATCTTCAATATTTGGTAACAGCAACACTCTGACTGTTTTGATCTGCAACTACTTCTTCAACATTTTTATTTTTTGAACATCATCATCATCATCATTATATTCTAATCTTATGATCAGCAACATCAGCAACATCATCATCAGCACTTTGACCTTTTGATCAGCATCAACATTTTCAATACTTTGACCTCTCGATCAGCAACAACTTTAGCAACATCTTTAGTACTTTGACCTTTCGATCAGCAACATCTTCAACACTTTGACCTTTGGATCAGCAACATCTTCAACACTTTGACCTTTCGATCAGCAACATCTTCAACACTTTGACCTTTTTCGATCAGCAACATCATCTTCAACACTTTGACCTTTCGATCAGCAACATCATCTTCAGCACTTTGACCTTTCGATCAGCAACAACATCATCATCATACTCTGATCTTTTGATCAAAAACATCATCATGAAAACATTATCATCATCAAAACATCATTATTATCAAAACATCAACATCATCAAAACATCAACATCATCATCATCAAAACATCAACATGATCCTTCCTTTCGGAATTATGGGATCAACATGTCTGTGGTACTCAAACGATCCTTCCTATCGGAATTACGGGATTTAGGTCTTTACAGAGTTACTAACGATCCTTCCTTTTGGAATTATGGGATCAGCACATCTGTGGAGCTCAAACGATCCTTCCTTTCGGAATTACGGGATCAAGTCTTTATGGAGCTACTAATGATCCTTCCTTTCGGAATTATGGGATTTAGGTCTTTACGAAGTTACTAACGATCCTTCCTTTTAGAATTACAGGATCAACCCATTTGTGGAACTCAGACAATCCATCCTATTGGAATTACGGGATCAACACATATGTGGAACTCAGACAATCCTTCCTGTTGGAATTACGGGATCAAGTCTTTACGGAGCTACCAACGATCCTTCCTTTAGGAATTACGGGATTTAGGTCTTTACGAAGTTACTAACGATCATTCCTTTCATAATTATGGGATCAATACATCTGTGGAACTCAGACAATCCTTCCTATTGGAATTACGGGATCAAGTCAATGATCCTTCCTTTCAAAATTACGGGTTTTAGGTTTTTACGGAGTTACTAACAATATTTCCTTTCAGAATTACGGGATCAACATAGTTGTGGAACTCAGACAATCCTTCCTATTGGAATTATGGGATCAACACACGTTCTCAAGTACCAAAGTCACCGGATCCATTCTGAACTAAAGTCCAAGGATGATACAATCCTGCCACCTTCTCAATGACAGAAGTTCACCGGATCCGTTCTGAACCGAAGTCCAAGGATGATACAATCCTGCCACCTTCTCGATGACCAAAGTTCACTGGATCTGTTCTGAACCAAAGTCCAAGGATGATACAATCCTGCCACCTTCTCGATGACCAAAGTTCACCGGATCCGTTCTGAACCGAAGTCCAAGGATGATACAATCTTGCCACATTCTTGATAACCGAAGTTACACCGGATCCATTCTGAACTGAAGTCCAAGGATGATACAATCCTACCACATTCTCGATGACCGAAGTTACACCGGATCCATTCTGAACTGAATTTCAAGGATGATACAATCCTGCCACATTCTATATGACCGAAGTTACACTAGATCTATTATGGACATATGTCATGGGATGATACAATCCCTCTTCATTCTCGAAGACCGAGGTCTCCGGATCACTTTAGGGAAAGTTCCCAGGGATGATACAATCCCACCACATTCTCGAGGACCGAAGTCACCGAATCTATTATGGACATATTTCCTAGGATGATACAATCCCTCTTCATTCTCGAGGACTAAGGTCACCGGCTCACTTTAGGGCAAGTGCCCAAGGATGATACAATCCCACTGCAACATCACTACTTCCCCTTTCGAGGAAGGTCTTTTCGAACCACACCAAGCTTGTCTCGAAAGTGTTCAAACTTTACTCAGGATAGAGGTTTCGTCAACACATCATCATCTAAACCATCATCATCTACATCTTCAGTATGTGGATACTGAACTATCACCATCTATATCTCCAGTATGTGAATACTGAAAGCATCATCACCTCTATATTCAGTATAGAAATACGGAATCACCATCATCTGAATCTACAGTATGTAAATACTGAAACATCATCTATATCTTCAGTATGGAAATACTGAAATCATCATCATCTATATATTTAGTATGGGAATACTGAAATCATCATCATCTATATCTTCAGATGCGAATACTGAAACATCATCATCTCTATATTCAGTATAGAAATAATGAATCACCATCATCTGTATCTATCTTCAAGTCAAAGGGACCTGATATCAGCTTCCAAAGCCATATGGCTTCACAACTTAGCAGAGCAACCTGCTATGTATTATACTTTAGCCGTCCTAAGAGAAACACTGGACTATTTCCTGTTAAACCATGAACTCATAACAGACCCAAAAGCATCTACCTGATGTGCTTTTCCTATCTGAGATACTTCCAGCTCGATCTGCATCTGTATAGTGATACAATCTGTAGTCATGGTTCATAGTATAGACCAAAGTCTATAGTCCCTTTCAGATATCTCATCACATGTTTTGCAGCTACTAGGTGAACCCGTCTTGGTTGAACAAGATATTGACTTAAGGTGTTCACAGCAAAACAAATGTCTAGTCTGGTATTTGATAAGTACATCAATGACCCAATGATCTGTCTGTAATGAGTCACATTCACTAACTCTGATGAGTCATCAGCTAACAGCTTCAGGTTGGAGTCCATGGGTGTGGCCATGGCTTTGCATTCCAACATATTGAATCTCTTCAATATCTCTACCACATACTTTCTCTGGTTGAGAAAGATTCCTTCTGAACTTTTCCATACTTCCAGACCTAGGAAATAATGCATTAACCTAAGGTCTTTCATCTCAAATTCTTCTGCTAGTTTCTTCTTGCTTTTCATGATCTGTTTCTCATTCTGTGTCAAGAATAAGTCATCCACATATAATAACAGGATGACAGCTTCATCTTTTACAACCTTGTCGTAAAGGTTAGGATCGACTTTACTCTTGGCAAAGCCCATGCTCATCAGGAAGCTATCTATTCTTCCATACCAAGCTTTGGGAGCTTGCTTCAGGCCATAGAGGGCCTT
>LPNX010541931.1:0-10270 GCA_001517045.1 Pseudotsuga menziesii | reverse complement strand
ACTGTTTTTGTGCAGACCACATAAATCCATTAATTAGAGTATGTGTCAGAAAATATCTTATTTATCATACTTTAAAGCAAATACTATTTTGGGCAGAAGACCTGCCGCAAGTTAATTCCCTTCGAGCAAATTCAAGGGCTGACCTACTGCCGCGACTAGTGGTAGCACAGGCTCGTTAAGGGAGGAAACATATCACCCTTTTAGAAAGGAAAAAGAGAAGGATCTGGGATAATTTTTTATTTTTATTTTTCTGTAGTGGCTGGCTGCATTTAAAAGGTGGACGATCTCATCCCTTAAAGGGGGAAGGAACTCTAGGTTACGGGGAGAAGATACCTTCAGCATTGTGAGATAAGGATCTATGCGTTGGTGAGGGCAAGGATCTCCGTGTCCTTGGAGGATTATGGCTCAGGAATCGGCCTCTGCGCATTCATGGCATTGGAAGGAGCCATTCCAAACCCTGGTGGCATGTGTGATTTGCTGTTGAGGAAAGGGGGCTGCGCCTTACCCTCTGCAACTTGGGGAAAATAGTGTAATGAGTATGCTGATATGTATTCCTACCTCCTTTCCTTTTATCAAACTTCTTTTATTTTTAAAAGGGAGTAATGAACCCTGGTATGTTAGATGGATTCTATTGTTTTCCATTCTTTTTAACTAACAGAAATTATAAATAGTTTGAGGGTTTCGTTTGGATAACGCAGCCATGGTTGAACTATGCTTTGGTTAACCCCAAAATCATAGGATTTTCGATTCCTTGTGTACACATCCCTTCTCGTAGACTGAGAGCCTGATCCCCACCCGAATCTAGTTCTTGACTGAGTTTAACTCTTGTAGAAATCGAGAAGCAAGGCTCTCTTTCTGTCTGTCAACCAGCACTTCAATGAATTTGTCTTTTAAGAGAAGAAATGACCATGTGAATCACCAGAGTTTAGAGGAGTGAGGATATGATTCTTTTCCTTCGTCATTATTTGGTTGGAGGTTCAAGGCATGAATTTCCAGGCATACTAGATATTTTCCTTGTTTGATCGTTAAAGATTTCCAGGCATATGATTTACTTCTCTATTTGATCTTTGAAGGTCTTTGAGGCATACGATTTATTTCTCTGTTTGATCTCTGTGTTATTATGGAAGATGGATAAATATCTTACCCTATAATCTGCACAGTTCGATCCTTCCCGTTGCTTGTGGTAAGAGTGAGTCTGTACGCTTTAGGAACATTTGTATTTCCTAAACAAACTAATATGTCTAGTGTAGGTAAACAGACTATCTCTAATATTACAGCATGGGCTCATTTAGTAGACTTAATAAAAAAGTGAGTGTATAAAACCTTGGAGTGTTTTCTCTTGACTATATTTTGTTATCTTGAAATAAATTAATGATGCTGACATGTACAATGTTGATTATGTAGCTTAGAAATACTCTCGGTGGGAGAGTATGTGAGAAGATTTGAGAAAGAATGGCAATATTAAGATTGCAGGTTGTAAAATTTTATTATAATAGATGTCACGTGAGGTGACCGCTTTGGTGGACGTAGCCCAGGGTTTTGGGCGAACCACGTACATTGTTGTCTTTGTTGTTTGTGTTTCATGTGTCATTTTTCCTGTATCATATTATGTGTTCATTATGTGTTAAAGATGGTTTTATTGTTTGAGCAAATATTGCATAGAGAAATGATCAAGGAAAGAAATCATATTGTTCATTCAAGCACATTAAGTTGTTTAAAGTACCATAAAAATTAATGTTCAAACAATAGTATGATTTTAAGACATTGCAACAATATGATTGTGGGTTTTTTTTTAAATGGTGAATGCATGAAATTAGAACAGATGAAGTTGCACCCCTCATGTTCCACCTAATTAAGAAATGGAAATTTAACAGTCCCTTAAGTTGAAAGGCAATGACATGTAAACTTGGAATCTAAGGAAACCTGATTGCTAGGTGTATTTCCCTTTGCTTCATTCCCTAAAAAGGGTAAGTAATAGTAAATGAGAATGCTGAAATGTTTTGTACTACCAATTTTGGGTATTATCATAAGTAATCAATAAGGTTGCATATACATAGAAAACTGATTTCAGTAGTGGAACGTTTTTGAATGCTGGTAAAGATGGTATGGATTGTTTTTCTCATGGAAAGATTCTACCTGAGTGGGGTAATAATATTCGATGATTACAATGTCCAATATGAAGATTTATATTTTGGTATATATGAAACTATTTTTTGTGGAGTAAAGATCTTAATTATCCTTAAGGTTCCTTCGTGTCTTGTTAGGTTTATGTTTTGTGTATGCTGGAATGCAACAAGGGGGAGTAGCCTAAGTGAGAACTCGATTTTTCTTCACGAACTACACTGATAATTTATAGGTAAATGCATTGATTTTGAGAAGGAAAATCTGCAGACGAGTATCAAGCAATACAAACATCAAATTGAGTACCTACATGAATCTAATGAAGGATTAGTGACTGCATATAAAATATTGATAGAAGACTTGGAGTGTGCAAAGATTATTGAGAATTATGCTTTGTTTTTCCTATTTTGGGTTATTGCAATTGAGTGCAGACCACGAGCTGATGGAGATGAATTTTAGAAAAAAAAAATATTTTTTTGTTCATAAGATACCCATTCACAAAAACCTCTCTCTGTTTTGCAACAGCTATCAAGGTTTGAAATATTCAGTTTAATCTTTACAGCCTAATTTTCAGGGTTTTAAAAATATTTAATATTTTCCTGTTTTAGTCTTCATCTTATAGGGCATATTATGATTGATTGGAGATGAATTGTTAAAAACCAAGAGAGGTTTTTGTCCACCACGGACCCATTCACAAAAACTTCTCTCAATTTTTGCACAAGTGTCATGAATTGAGAGATATGGAAGATTCTTGGACACCTATTTTTCAGAAATTCGCCATATTTACGAGGAATCCGATTTTTCTATTTTTAGTCAATTAGTTGAAAGTTAGTTAATGTAATTGTTGAGTAGTTTAAAATTCAAACTAATGAAGGGAAGATAGAACTAATTTTTTGTAATTATAAAAGATGGACAATGGTACAGGAGGGGGGTTCGATTTTTTGCTGACAAGGGGAGGCTATCGGGCTTTGTTTATGAGCTAAGTAAAAACTTTTATATGCCCTTCAGATTATTGACTGGTTTTATTTCTAATTTTTGTTAATTACTCAGTTGCTATATTCATTTCCTGTTTAATATTTTTATGCTTGAAATGCTTGCTAACTATGGGTGAAACTCAGTATTGTGTTTTCTGTTGGATTATGGTTTATATTTTATGCATCTCAGTTAGTCAAATGCTCATGATTTAGTGTTTACTTTGGTTTTATGAATGTTTTCACTCTTGTCTTCAAACTGCTCAACCAAAAAACCTTGAAAACCCTAGAAAACCCTATTTTATTTTATTGTGATTATTGAGATTGTGTTGGCTTGTTCTCTTGAAGTCTGGGAACAATTTCTGGCACTAGCATCTTTGGCTCCATTGTTGGGGAACGAATTTGAAAACCTATTTCCCTTGGGATACTTATCATTTCACTAGTTTTGAGAGGTGAACTTAAACCAACAAATCTTAAAACTACTTTTCACCAGTATTTCACAGTCGCTACTAATGGGGATTGGAACAACAAATAGACCTAGTTAACCTTTACAGCTTGGTGTTTCAGAACTAGAACATATTTTGAAAACAACTAGGAAAATTAAAAGGTCTTAGTCATCCCCAGCTTTATGTATCCCTAATTAATTTGACCTACTGTCGCCCTTTCCTCTTTTTGAGGAGGAAAAACAAAATCTATCTTGACAAATCGGTTGGCAACTCCAGTAGTTCAAGATGCGGAGGCCGAAGTCCATGGAAGCCATTATGGCTCGAAGGTTTGCACCTTTCAATTTTTTCGATGTTCCAGGTTTTCCAAATCCAGTACCTACTATGGATGTTTGGGGAGACTGTCTTCCACGGTTTACAGAAAGCAAAGAGGATAATCCTCCAGATCACCTCATCAGGTTTCATCCATATATGGTTCAATTAAATATACAGCATGAATATGTGCTCATGAAGATGTTCATGTATTTACTCGAGCAAGATGCACGAGAATGGTATTTTTCTATTCCTGCTGCTATCATTTCCTCACTGAAAGAATTCCACACATGTTTTCAAAAACATTGTAAGTATGTGTTCTCAACTGAATTCTTTTTTAAAGATTGTTGTGAGCAGGCTGATTTTTATACTACAAATTTTGATTCAAAAAATCGTAATGATAAGTATAGCCAAGGATTGAAAACATATCATGAAGAAGTTGTAGTTTCAGAATTTGTTGAAGATGAAGAGGTAAAGTTTTCAGATACTGTTGTCAAGGAAGAATTCCATTATCATTACGTTAATCGAGTTGTTGTTTTAGGTCAGGTTGAAGATTATTCAAGTGATGAGATCAACAGAGATAGTTTGAAATATTCTCATAATGATTTCAACAGTCTTAATAATCATTTGAATGCTAATCCTGCTGAAGATCAATTTCTTGTTCAACAAACTGTTGGAAATCATTGTTGTGTTAAAGGTCATCTTTGTATTGAAGAAAAGTACGAACCTTCAGCATCATCATTCGAAATTTCCCAGAATGCTCCTCGTTATGAGGAAGAGATTAGGGTTCCAAGACAAGAATTCTGTGATGAATTATATTCTGTTCCTTTTTGTTTTGATACTAAAATCGATGAAAGCTAAGTTGTTCACATTTTTAACGTTATATCAGAAGTTTCTCATATTCATGGTTATGATAAATAGGTTGTTCAAAACCATTATGAAGATGCTCTAATTTTTAATAAATATGATGATGAAAATGAAAATATATACCCAAAAATGTGTGAGGTGTGTGATATGGCACAATCTGATTAGCAGATTCAGGAATACATTTAGTCCATTATCCTTGAACAGCCAAAGTCAATGCATGATAGTTATTCATTTGAAGACAGTGTGGAAAAGGAGGTTCAGCTTGTTGACATTATTGATGATACTGTCCAAAAAACTCTGGAGCAAATTCAGGCTGATCCTGACGTTTTTTATCGCCAATGCTTTCTTGATATTCATGGAACAAAATATTCTTATGGACAACCTATCTTTTTCATAGAACAGGAAAAGGTAACTTTTGGAAATTTTTATGATCCAGTGGTAGATTATTTAGAGTCAATACTAAGTTATAAATCTGTTATTTTAGAGACACCATTTGATGAAATCAAATATAAGTTGTTAGATCTTTGCTCTTCATGTTTTCCAATATTTCTGATTATATATATATTCGAAGTTGGAAACAAGTTTTGGCGGGTTGATGAAATTTTTTCTTGGTTACATTGGAAATGGGATTACAATTTGCTTCAGTAAATGGAAGGTTCCTCAAAGAAAGAGATTTGATTTTCATTGTATATAGCAGTGTGTGAAGGATTGAATAAAGACTCCATAGCCCAATGGATGTTTTACAGAATAGCAGGCAGTTTTAGTTACATAAGGCACTAGTCTATAGATTCTTGAAGCCTCACAGGGAGGACTTCATCCCGCAGCAGGAGCCAGATGTTTTAGCCTATTTTCGTTTTCTATTTTTGAACCATTTTCTTGTCTTAAAAAGTATGATTTTTCTTATTGTTTTAACGTTTTGACCTTGTTTTCTTTTAAAATATTTTGATTTTAGGCTTATGTTTATAATTGATTTAATAGGTTTTCTTTTTAATTTTTGCTTGACTTAATTAATTTCATGGTTTTTAAGGGCTTATAGGATGTATATATTTCTGAAAGGTTCTAAAGAAATATCATAAGACCTTATTTAATGTTATTTACCAAAAAACAACACTTTGTTTGGAGTTTTGGTTAAAAAAATCATAAAACAAGGATTCCTGTAGCGCAAGCCAGAAAAAGTTACAGAGAGGAGCTACAAGAAAGTTGCGCAAGCTAAAAATCATTATTTTTGGGTTATTTTCTTTGGGATTCTCACACATGAGATGTCAATCACATTTTGTGATAGATTTGATACATGTCTCTTGTATTTTAATCACTGTGGCAGGTGGAATATCGACATGATGGCAGATCGTGGCGGTTTCTTGCAGAGCAGATGTAATAATGATAGCAGAGCATAATGAGACAAAGGTGTATGGAATTATGTTTTTACCTAAAGTGCACGTCGAGCAAGTGAAGATCGTGGCAAAAAATTAGTGCTTGGTAATCGAAAAATTGAAACAGACCAAAAATTAGGGCTTTCAGGAGCAGTTGGCTCGAGTGGTCAAAGCGGTCAGAGGAAAGTGGAGCATGCAATTCGACACCTGATAGTTGAGATAACAAGATTCTAGTAGTCGAGTCAGTCATTTTTAACAGGTAGTCCGCGTACCATTACAAAGGTTTATTAATTTGGGTTTTTTCTAAACAAATGACTAATGGCATAATTGAAGGCAAAGTATTAGTTTTGAACTAAATCCATATTAAATGATGAATTGTTAATCAATGGATTTAAAGTATTCATCATTCAAATAGAAGAATTCAGCGTAGAGTCTTTTGGGTTTTCCTATACTGTATTCTCTGTCAATTTGTTAAAATTTGAAGACAATCAAACTATGGTGTATTGATAGAAGTTGTTTAACCATAGTTCAAAATGAAAAAGATTGGAAAGAACAATAGGGCAGAACCCTCAAACCTAAGATGGGTGAAAAAATTTCCAGATTGTGCACAGTTGTTTGCAGAAGCAGGATGGTTAGTGTTCTTCGAAAAGATTGAAGGTTATCATTTAGAGGTTTCTTAGAAGTTTGCTCAGTGTTTAGACAAGGATATAGTGTCTTTTGACACCTTGAAGTTCAAATTAACCAGGGGAATTACTAGCTGAAGCAATAGGGATTTTGGATGAGGGAGAATTCTGGTTCAAAAAGGTGCCCTTCACCTTTGATGGTCAGAGATATTTGCTTCCAGCTTAACAAAAGATGCCATGTAGAGTGAGGGAACACTAAGACCATACAAAAAAATTAGTTTTTCGCCATGGGCTCATAAAACTCATCATAAGTACTGTATTGCAGAAAATAGAAAAGACATGGGAGCACGTCTTATTTTGGTGAGGTTTCAAGACTAAGAAGGAGGAACAGTCCCAAAAGAGACAGGTAGATAAGGGTCAAACTCTGATTAAGAAGCTTAGAAAGAAGGTCATAGTCAAAGATGAAGAAGTTGATAAACCAGGAGAAGCTTCAAATCAGGAAAATGAAAACATTGAGTTTGGACAACGAGTTAATGATGAGGAAAGCAAAGTTTTACAGCCAAAGATGAAAAAAGTTGAGTCAATGGAGGATGTTTTACCTGCATAATCAAATCAAGGTGAAGAGGAAGTTGCTAAGGAGCAGAAGCAGAGCCCTATTATAGTACTATCAAAAAAGTATGAAAAATACATATATGATGAGGCTAGGGTTCCTGCTATTAATGAAGATAGGGTTTGTACTAAGCAAGAAATTCATACTCATTTTGAAGAGGAATCAATGTCCAAAAAGAAAAGAATGAAGGTGGTTGAATTTGCTTCAGTAACTCATCAAAGAAAGATTATGAAAATGCTATGTGAGGTTGGGCCAGTGTGGAGACCTAAGACAAGGCCGAAGAACAATCTTAGGTTAAACATGAAGAAGTTATTAAATCCCAAAATGGATAAGTAAAAAATTATAGTAATAGAAGATTCATCATCTGAAGAGAAATTGGATGGTAGTGAAGATGACATCAAATAAGTTATGAAAGGTAAAAAACTAGTAGCATAAAAAGATAAGTTTGTCTTCACTGATACTAAGATCTCTGACATTTTCATGGAGATTCGAAATCAGATGATTCAAGAACAACAGCAAAGTGATGTAAAGAGTTCTTGTATGGAGGAAAGAGAGATAATTGAAGAAGAAGTTCACTGCAATGTTGAAGCTGAAGAACATCCAGAGATTCCTGTGACCTTCACAAAACTTTTGAAGGAGGTTGAGGAAATCTACAAGAAATTAAAAATTCCATGGACACCAGAAGGGATGCAGCCAATAGTAGAAGGTAAATGCATTGATTCTGAGAAGGAAAATCTACAGAGGAGTATCAAGCAATACAAACATCAAATTGAGTACATGCATGAAACCAATGAAGGATTAGTGACTGCAAATAAAAGACTGGTAGAAGGCTTGGAGTGTGCAAATATTATTGAGAATTATGCTATGTTTTTCCTGTTTTGGGTTATTGCAATTGAGTGCAGACCATGAGCTGATGGAGATGGAATTCAAAAAACAAAAATATTTTTTGTTCATAAGATACCCATTCACAAAAACCTCTCTCCGTTTTGCAACATCTATCAAGGTTTGAAAGAGTCAATTTAATCTTTATAGCCTATTTTTCATGGTTTTAAAAATATTTAATATTTTCCTATTTTAGTCTTCATCTTGCGCGGCATATTCTGATTGATTGGAGATGAAGTTTTAAAAAATAAGAGAGTTTTTTTCCATCATGGACCCGTTCACAAAAACCTCTCTCAATGTTTTCACAGGTGTCACAAATTGAGAGATATGGAAGCTTCTTTGACACCTATTTTTCAGAAATTCGCCATATTTACCAGGAATCCGATTTTGCTATTTTTAGTCAATTAGTTGAAAGTTAGTTAATGTAACTGCTAAGTAGTTTCAAATTTGACCTAATGAAGGGAAGATAGAACTACTTATTTGTAATTATAAAAGCCAGACAATGGTACAGGAGGGGGGTTCGATTTTTTTTGGACAAGGGGAGGCTATCAGGCTTTGTTTATGAACTAAGTAAAAAGTCTTATGTGTTTTTTGAAGAATGAACTATGAAATATATGCACTATATGCCCTTTAGATTATTGACTGGTTTTATTTCTAATTTGTGTTAATTACTCAGTTGGTATATTCATTTCCTGTTTAATGTTTTTATGCTTGAAATGCTTGCTAACTGTGGGTGAAACTCAGTATTGTGTTTTCTGTTGGATTATGGTTTATATGTTATGCATCTCAGTTATTCAAATGCTCATGATTTAGTGTTTACTTTGGTTTTATGAATGTTTGACCTCTTGTCTTCAAACTGCTCCACCAAAAAACCTTGAAAACCTTAGAAAACCCTATTTTATTTTATTGTGATTATTGAGATTGTGTTGGCTTGTTCTCTTGTAGCCTGGGAACAATTTCTGGCACTAACATATTTGGCGTCATTGCCAGGGAAAGAAGTTGAAAACCTATTTTCCCTCGGATACTTATGATTTCACTGGTTTTGAGAGGTGAACTTAAACCAGCAAATCTTAAAGACTGCTTTTCACTAGTATTTCATAGTGGCTACTAAGGGAGTTGGAACAAGAAATAGACCTAGTTCACCTTTACAGTTCGGTGTTTTGAGACCCAGAACATATTTTGAAAAACAACTAGGAAAATTAAAAGGTCTCAATCATCCCTAGCTTTATGTAGCCCTAATTAATTTTACCTACCGTCACCCCTTCCTCTTTCTAACGAGGAAAAACAAAATCTATCTTGACAAATTGATTGGCGACTCCACTAGTTCAATATGTAGAGGCCGAAGTCCATGGAAGCCATTCTGGCTCGAAGGTTTGCACCTTTCAATTTTTTCGATGTTCCAGGTTTTCCAAATCTAGTACCTACTATGGATGTTTGGGGATACTGTCTTCCACGGTTTAGAGAAAGCAAAGAGGATAATCCTTCAGATCACCTCAATAGGTTTCATCAATATATGGTTTAGTTAAATATACAACATGAAGATGTGCTCATGAAGATGTTCATGTATTCACTTGAGCAAGATGCACGAGAATGGTATTTTTCTCTTCCCGCTGCTAGCATTTCCTCACTAAAAGAATTCCACACATGTTTTCGGAAACATTGTAAGTATGTGTTCCCAATTGAATTCTTTTTTAAAGATTGTCAATGTGAGCAGGCTGATTTTTATAATACAATTTCTGATTCAAAAAATCATAGTGATAAGTATAGTTAAGGATTGAAAACATATCATGAAGAAGTTGTAGTTTCAGAATTGGTTGAAGATGAAGAGGTAACATTTTCAGATACTGTTGTCAAGGAAGATTTCCATGATCATTACGATAATCAAGTTGTTGTTCTAGGTTAGGTTGAAGATTATTCAAGTGATGAGATCAGCAGAGATAGTTTGGAATATTCTCATAATGATTTCAACAGTCTTAATAATCATTTGAATGCTAATCTTGTTAAAGATCAATCTCTTGTTCAACAAACTGTTGGAAATCATTGTTGTGTTAAAGATCAGCTTTGTATTGAA
>LPNX010541930.1:483-13923 GCA_001517045.1 Pseudotsuga menziesii | reverse complement strand
GAAATTTTTTTTTAACCAAGTTACACTAAATTACATATATACAAAGCAAGTGTATTATAGTATGAGTAGTTCTAGAGTTGTCCAGTGAAATTAGAGAATGGTTGATGAATTTATATAATAATATAGTGCATAATATTCTAGCATAATATCTACTTCTAAATGAATATGCATATATAGCCTTATCATTGCACTTATTTTCTTCATATTTTGTATAGCCTGATCTCTCCTTTCATTGATTTCAATATGATTTTAATTTTATATTCATATATGGTCATTTTCATAGTGTTCAAAGTACAATTTTACATTACATTATGATAATAATGATAATTACATTACAGTTACATTAAACAATTTTACAATTACAATTACATTACATTACAATCATGTACAAATGAGTAGGAATCATATGGTGTTAAGCATTGGCGACAATGATGATCTCAAAGAAAATCAACAATTATAATTACAATCACATTAACGTGCATACGCAACAACCTTACATCAATGGGACAGTAAGGTAGAGTAAATACAAATACAATTTTACATTGCATTATGTCAATGATGATAATTACATGTTACAATCACAATTACATTAAACATTTACAGTTACAATTACATTACAATCATGTACAAATGACTTGTAATCATATGGCTTTAAGCATTGATGACAATGATGATCTCAAAGAAAATCAACAATTACAATTAGAATCATAATTACAGTTACAATCACATTACAATTTACTTAAGGTAACGTAGAATAACATATTTTACTTAATAACCTAATTTAATTAATAACATTTGGTTTGGGACATAAGTGTCATCCGCAACAACTGTGGCAAGTACTTGAGATTTTCCCTAAAAATCATTATTAGGAGTAACACATGAACCCCGAAATAGCTATCCATTGAGAGGACCTATCAAGCAAAAAGGGCAACAACCCCTACCGAATTGACTAGATTCCCATCTATGAGGAAAACAAAAGAGCTGCCGTTTGTGGCCAAGCAGTTAACAGTTTTACCTGCACCATGATGCGAGGCATACTTCTCCAATACTAAATCCTAAGACAACCTTGGTGGCTGAGTGAATACCTTTGAACCATTAGGAATCCAATTTAAACCAGGGTCCATATTCATCTCCAGTTACTACAACAACCATCATTCCTCCATATTCAAGCTTATATAATTTATTTGTTGTTTTTTTAACTGACAATGACAATATGATAAGTAAAAATAAAATTTTATTCTTGAGCTTTGATTTATTTGTATTTATTCCAAGAGCTTGTATTTATTTTTGAGTTTGTATTTATTTATTGCTAGATCCTAACTAGTCATCATAGGATCGTGGGCCCTCTGATTTCTCAAGAGTAATTGTGAGCTTCAATGACATTGGAAGGGTTGCTAATTGTTTAAGAGGATTGGATTATGCCACTCGAGAAGAGTTTGGGAACCTGAACCCTGATCAGACAATCAAAGATCAGGTTAGTAACATAATCAAGTTGTACTTTAAACAACAATCAGTGAGTACACAAGCTAAAATCCTACATGGATTGATAAAAACAAAAAATTGAAGTGTGGCACAAAGTTGTTGGGTTTTAAGGATGTTAAAAATAAAAATGCATGTGAGAATGTAACTGAAAATGTAACAAGTGCAGGTTTTTTTTGGATGTTTCCCTTGGATATGTGAATAGATCCATGCCATGGTATTGCGATACCATACCTGGTATGAGAGAACTACATTCAGTTCATAGTAAAGACATGGGCAACATATTTTCCATTGAAACGAGGAAGTATGTGTGTTTCTGTGAGTTCTACATTAACACCAATGGACTGGGGTTTGATCATTGCACAAACGATGCATATGTCAAACAATGGAAATATGTCCATCTTAATCCAAAGGATCCACATCTAATTTTGACATGCCAAGAGATTCATACTGATGAGGTAGTGGTTTCACTAGATCATGATCGGGTTTCTTATTTGGTTAAGCAAGGTACATGATACTTGATTGAATGTTTAAACCTCTAGTCTTGTACACATGCATATATATATTTAATATTTGTTTAATATTTTAAAATCTTGATGAAGGTGATGTATTTCTTGTAATTTCACCACCGGGAAATGACGATCATGTGGCATACTTTTCTATGCAGTGTACACAAATCAAAAGCAGATTGGTGTGACCCTTTGTTGATGGAGAATTCTCATACCAAGTTGGTGACCTATTTGTGATGGGACACATTTTTAAAAAAGTGAGAAGACAAGGTGACTATATTATTTATAGAGATTCCATGTGTGAATATATATCTTGTCAGTATAGTCATTTGGTGGTGGCAGCTCGGATACATCTCATTAAAATCAAGGTGAAGAGAGGTGAACCAAAGAGATGGAAGATGTTAGTAGTTGACCATGATCATATTATGGATACGTGCACTCCTATAACCCATTGGCTAGGTTAATGAAAGTTATATCCCACTTTTGATACATTGACATAGTTGAGATGCTTTTGAAATGTAGCAAATCAAAATTTCTTCTGAAATACAAAATCAAATTTTACATTGTAGTTGTAATTTGCAACTAGTATATCTTACAGTGTAAAATTGTAAATGTTGTAAACTTGTAATTTATTAAATTGGAATCTGTGAGATGTAGAACAGTTGGTGGCGGGATATGGTTAAGACGCCCCCTAAGCTGGAAGGTCACCGGTTCTAATCCTGTCGGATACCAAAATTCCAACCATGTTAAGGGTTGGTGCAGTCTAGGCCGAGTGCAATCCGCAAGTGATTTTGACAGCTTAGATGCCCCTGGTTCATGGCCACTCAACCAATGGCAACCCTACTAGTTAGGGGGGTTCCACCACTTTGCCAACAATTTTTTTTTTTTATTAAATTGGAAAATTGTAGAATTTCATAAGATTGTATAAAATTAATGATTTTTAAATAACATTGAGATTGTAAAACATTAATAACTTTAAACTATAATTGCAAATAATTAAAACATTTAACAAACCATCATGTTAAAAAAAAGTCTCTCTCTCTCTCTCTCTCTCTCTCTCTCTCTCTCTATATATATATATATATATATATATATATATATATATATATATCGTTAATCATAAAGTAGAAAATAATTAAGTCCAAAATAATAATGTCCACAAATAATAGTCTACAAAATAATAATGTCCATAAATAATAGTCTACAAATAAATCCTACGCCATTGATCAAGAGATCAACCATCATGGACACTACCACCAGCTGCAGTATTTCCCTGGTCTTGCTCATGCACATCAAAAGTAAAATTACCTAGGTCTGAGAACTGCAGAAGTTAAAATCGTGAACTCTACAAGTCAGTTACATACCACATATTTAAATTACATGTAGAATGTGAGAAAACATTAATTATATATATGAAACACAGATCTATGAAGTCACCTCACTTGAGTCGAGTGTCAGGTTTGGGTGGTTGGGCGTCTGGAAAAATGAGCCTTCATCAGGACCTAGTCGATGAGCGGCATCCCACTCATCCATAAAAATCACAGCGGCTTCAATGCCCACATCTGTAGCTTCCTGTGTTTGTGTCTATTTCCATGACATGAATATAGTTATATTAATTAATTACAATTTGAACTTGAGAATTTCAATTTGAACATGCAAATTATAATCTGAACATAAATGTGCAAACAATTTGAACATAAATAATTAGTACCTCATCGATTGGCATGTCATGAGTACGAATCGACCAAGGCTTTGTAGAATCATGTGCAATTACCTTGCCTCTATCCTATACAATATGAATAAGATAAATGAGGAAAGTTAGAAAAAAATAAAATATTAAGTGTTCAACAATTGACTTGAATTTATAAATTCAAATTTAGGATGATAGTTAACACATACCTCATCGATGTGTGCAGATGAAACTACAGGAGGCCCTCGAACAGACGCATCACTGCCAAATAGTACCTCCATGAAATCAGGCTCATTCATGGAGGTCTAACACAAAGCAAAGTATTAGTTAAAGAAATATTCATTTGAGGATACATTACAATCATGAAAATCAAATGATGACAATAAAGATATACATTTCCCATCAGTCGAGGCCTGCATCTATGATGCAGTCCAAAATATTCATGGCGAGCCATGATATCATACTCTAGCATTGTGTTGTGATAAATAATGTTGAGAACATCATCGACCACCCATTGTAACTTAGGCTCCATAGGTGCAGTGGGTTCTCTGTGTCTCTCTTCCTGCACAGCCATCATGGTACCATCCAATGCCATGTGTGTCGCATCTGCCAATGCACCGCACTCCTTAGTCACTAGCTGAGATGACTCAGCTACATCATCTATCCTAAGCATGGTCCTAGAAGGGAAAACTACCAAAGGCTATGGATTTGGCTGAGCTCCAGTGTCTCTCCTAGCCCGAGGATGCACATGACAGAGTCCCCCACTAGCACCATAGAAGCTGGATGACAAGTGTCAAAACCCCAAATTTTCACAAAAATTTAAAAAATTTAAGATAACATAAAATGCTAAATATGTAGTTTACTAACAGCTAATGGTTAGCGAAAAATGAAATAGTCCAACCATTATTACTATACACTTTCAAATTACATTAACTAAAGTAGCTTATTTTTTGTAACGTAAATAAGGTTTACTTGCATACTATTTTCTTTCAATTTACTAATAAGTCTACTTTATGGCAAGTAGGTGTAATCTAACTTTGAATCCTGGGATTACTTAGCATTTATGCTAATGCAAATGGATTACTGTTTCTTATAGGTTTAACAGGTACGATCGAACAAATAAACGTTTTAATTCATAAGGTAGCAAGAAGTATTTATGTTTTCAAATAATATGCTAGTAAAATAAGCCGATAAGTCTCAAGCAATTTTAGTGAGGTAAATTAATCTATCTTCTATAGTTTCTCTTGTAAGTAGAGTTTAGAGATATGGGTTGCTTTCTTCATTAAGCTTAAGGACACCAAAGATACTTACTGTGAACTCTAAGCTCGTAATATTTGTGGTATATTTATTTCTATTTTAACATGATTATCTTGCAAATGTTATATTTATTCGTATTATTCGGTTTTATTCATGAAAGAGCTTCTATCAATACTGATACTAAAAATTCTCAATAGAATATATGTTTTGATTTTATTTTTAACTGACTAGTTATGGAAATTATCAACTTGTCACTTATATGTAAAAAAAACAGTTGCTCACTAACAAGTTATCAACTTTCTTACTTACATTAACGTCGTACTGCATGTACTATTGTAACCACATACATTACCGTATTACTTACTAAAGTGCCAATATGATCGTTATTTGCATTCTGTAGGGATATTACTGCATGGAAATCTCCTTGACATTATAAGCTTGATTATTGTAAAAATCACTGCATCATTTCAAGATGGAATACTATTTACCCTTACTTCCTAAAACTATGTCAATCAGAGTCATTCTAATGACTATAGACTTGAGCATGGTTATTCCATTGTAATTTACTATTACCATAATGCCTCTCTTATATTAAATTAATGTTTATAGTAGCTATTATGGTAGATCTTTCTACTATGATCAAAATTCTTCACTATGCTAAGTACAAGTTATTCTGAACAATCACAAACAATTTTGCCAAATAAAAAATATGGTACATTACTAGTATTGACAAGTTGAGAAGCAACTAATGTCTATGAAAGTTTAAACCAAAGTCGAACCTTGTAAAATCTATGTTTATAATCTTTTACTATTATATTCAACTCCATATATTATAACCACCCAAGATGTTGGTTTTTAAGTGATAAGTTTGGAGTATAATACATGCATACTTTATCATCGTTTTGCAAGTATATAAATCTAATTGTAGAAAGAAAGGTTCAAAGCATGATCGACTTTGGGATTATCCATAAGGTCAAGTGGTTACCACCTTTCACTAGGGTCTTCGTAAAGAAATTATTGTTTAACCATACACCAAATTCAAAGCTATCAACATTATGATATAGTTTAAGTATGAATACCAGTGTGATATATATATGCGTACTTCATAGTTCATGCATTGTTTGATAAAAATAATTGTTTTAATAATTTTGATGATTGAACTACAGGTGTACTTTGGAATCAACCCTTGCATGGCTAGAAGTATTTGAGGGCACGTGGTCACCTCCTGTCCATGTATTGGTGATATAAAATATTGCAACCCTATTTGCTTTGTCATTTTGCCTCTAAAGTTCATGATGGCCTTCGGGCTGCTCTGCATAGTTTCATGCGGCCGTGAGGGTTCTTCTTGTACTATATTTCTCCAAAAATTTGGTTTAAAGTTGCTGTAGTATCTTGAGTTCGGTATTGTTGGAAACCTTCTTAGCCGTGGGTTTTACTATGCAAGATTTTACTAGTTTTGTTTGCATTTGGCTTGCGGCCTGTCCTAAACTCCATCTTTCTTTCCCTGTGGCCTCTCACTTCTATGAGAAGCTAAGGATTCGTTGCTACTCGTTGTGCTCGACCGGCGTCGTAGGGTTTGGAGATTTTGTATGTGCAATTCGTAGCTAGTGATAGTCTCTTTGCTAGATTGTTCAGTACTATTTTATTAACGGTAAAATGTTTGGTTTTCTTTTTAAAAATGATAGACTCACTAGTAAATTTGTTTTTACAATTAGGTTTCCAATAGAAAAATAGTCTTGTAATAACCCACAGCATCTTTCTCTCCTTGTAGGAACTCATGACATTTCTTGTAACTAGTGACGAAGATAATGTTGGTTGGATTTGAGGACTCGTGGCTCCATCTGGTAAGCCCTAGGTTCAAAGAATGGGTTCTTACCCTGCTTGTAAACAGGGTTGTCAATGGTGAAACCCCAAGCTTGGAAGCTTGTCTGGTTTCTCCATTAGATACATGGTTTTTAAAAAATTGTTGGTTCTATTTTGTTTACAAACCCTCACTATGTTGTTCGGTAGTCCTGACCTTGAGCTGGGTCTTGTAATTTGGTTAAGTTTTCAGTGTTGCAGCCTATCAATGTAATAGATTGGGTTTTAAGAAAGATTTACTTCATGCTCAGTCTCATTTTTGTAGTAATCTTGTATATTGTGACTCTATGTACGTTAGCCTTTTTTCTAATCAACTGTTAATGAAGAACAATACTATCTAATATCTTTTGTAAATATATTACTGTTATTATTTAAGATTGTAACCCAGTTGTAGTGTGTAAATTATAATATTAACCTACTTGTTCGAAATATACAAACTAGGGTTTTCCCGAAATGAAACCATTGTCTAAATATGTTCTTCAATTTGTTATTAACAGGGTTCTACTACTTGTTTAATTCGGTTAAATTATTATTACAGGTGTGTTGTGATATTTATTTTTAAAATTGTACTGTACATTTATTTTTAGGAAGGACTATAACCAGTCTATAGTAGTTTAAATGTTTATCTATATAATTATCCAAGTAAATGTATTACAATTTAGATGTTTTGATTTAAAATAATTAAATAAACTGATTAGGGTTTTAACCCTGAAGTTTTCCTTCACAAGTATAAGCCTATTTGATATTTATAAAATAGTTTCTACATATGTAAAATTTGTAGTTTCATACTAGTTATTATTTATATTTACATTGTTCTTATTTACTAAACTGTTAAGTAGAATTTATTTAGAATTCTTGAAAAGATATAAAAAAGACTCTGTAACTCAGTTTATTCTTTACAATTTTAAGGACTTTTAATATAACCCTATTTAGTTTAATAATAAATATTAGTCTTAAATTTAGTTGATATTGTCATAAAATAAACTAAGTGATTAGTAGCTCATTTAAATACTTATGTGTATCTAATCATTGTAACTCTAATGTGGATTTCTTGTTGCATTTCATTTAGTTACTAAGTGGAAACAGAGAAATATAAACATATCATAACATTGTTTAACCTTCATACTATTTTAACATAAATGAAATTATTCTACTGTCTGCAAATATAGATTCATATTTACTAAAACATTCTCTTATCTATTTAAACATTCTACCTCTGCTAGAGTACTGCCTGGTTTTCCAGGTGTGGAAAAACACAGTCTAGAAATTATTTCTATTCTAACACATTACTTTTCCAATCAAGTTCATTTCTTCAATCATTTAAAAAGACTACTATATTCTAACATTCTACAAACTAAATCTTTAAGATTCATATATCAATCAGACTCAGATACAAACACAGTAAAACAAAATAATGTAAGACCTGCTTAGGATAAATGACAACAACATTAGCAGGCTATTCCTCCCTACCAATCTCTTAGAGAGCGCTCAAACACCGCTTCCTCAAGACCCCCGATCCTGTTCCTCATTTTCTTGGCTGAGAAATGGTGGACAAAGCAAATAGTAAACTAGTCAAATATCTCAGTAAAACACTCTACTCTTAGTAGTATGATCTTCATCCTAAACACTGCAACTAGATGAAACAGCAGTTGTCCCTTCAAACACTTTCCACTTTTCCCTTCCATTGAATTTCTATGAAGTACATTCATTCACTTGAATGATCCCTTCTCTAGAATGAGCAGCCTCAGCTCTCTTCGATGGGAATTTTTATAAAGATTGCCTAGTTCTTTTGGGTTAGTTTTCATTAATTGAGCCACCTGCTCTGATTCCACTTTCTTGGGGAATCATGACCCCAAATGTAGGAAGGTTCCCACCTGCAACAGTTGGAAGTGGTTTGAGGATTCTACCACATGTTAGTTTCCTCTCCACTCAGTCTCCTCCACCAATTTGACCAGTAAGCACTCTTTTAATAGCTCTCCTAAGCTGTTGTCTCCTCCTTTATTTATTTATAAATAAAATATTCAGAATTACATTAAATATCCTTGACTCTGCTAAGTCATCAATTACAACTTAGCATAAAATTTAACATATTGTCCTCAAATAATACCAAATAATATAAAATTGTTTTTTTTGGCAAAATTGGGACATGTGACATGGGATGATGCACAATCATGGACTCCTTTAAGGACACTTTAGATGCCACATAATACTAGAATAAACGGAAAACTTTGATTTTAGGTGACAATTAGGGATACTTCGCTAACTTATTTGAAGATGAAGTAAAAAGAGAAAAGATAGGTAATTGAATCAACTTTCATAATATATAGCATTTGTGTAGAGAAAATGTGTGCAAATGATTACAAAATTAGTTTCCGTGAAAGTGTGTTTTCAAATTTTTAGCACATCTTAACATATATGTTTGTACTGGTGCAGCAATATATGAGGTAAATGATGTCCATTTGGGATAAAATCTTCCAGACATATAAAGGACATATGGGCCTAGTGCAACACTATTTATTCGGAATTTTTCATGAATTAATTTTTTTATTATTAATTATTGAAGTCAGAAAATATTGAAATTAAAACCTTATGTGTGGGTGCAACACTTTAGGGCCAAAAATTAATGAAATCCTTGATTTCTTAATATAAGATCACAGAGCTTGATCTCATCTAGTGCACCATAAAGTTTTTATGGGAAATGGTTATGGAGATAAAAAGTTATATAACAAACAATCAATGTATGTATTTTTGAAAACTAACATGTGTCATTTAGAAAAATAATTATAAATAAATAAAACATTGTTTTGAAGGAAAAAATTATATATTCAAAATCATCATTTTGTACTCTATAATATCCTACATTTTCATAAAAAATATTGTGTATGTCATATCGAAACACGGGATCTAATCTGAGCATATTGATAGAGTTCTAAAAGACAAGCAATAGCCCTGGTTGATTTGTCCTAGCCAATAGGTTCGGTATTCTGAAGCTGCTTCCAAACCTAATGCCAAACCTTAATCCTGCCAATTATTTAAATTTTCAAATAACTCATATGCGATATAACACATATGCGATATAGCTTATCCATATCGCATATGCGATATAGCGCATATTGCGATATGGATAAGCTATATCGCATGTGTGTTATATCGCATATGTGTTATGGATTGTTCATATCGCATATGCGTTATATAGCATATGTGATACATAGAATTACATTCAGAGCTAATTTATGTGGTATGGCTTCTAGCTTCACAATGTCACTAGCTACTTCGAAGTTGTATGGGTGGTGGGTTCCCACTATAGATTACTTCATGGAAGTTCTTTAATGTTGCTAGCATAATTGAACTAGGTAAATTCTAATGGTGCTATATAGGTAAATTTAAACTATTTTTTTTTTGTCCTAAAGCATCATTGTTCACCACCCTCATCCTCATCATCAGCACCACCCTCATCCTCCTCCTCCTCATCATCAGCCTCATCCTCATCTTCATCATCATCATCATATAGTCATCATCCTCCTCCTCCTCCTCATCATCATTATTTTTCATCATCATCGTCATCACCATCACCCTCATCAGCTTCATCATCATCATCATCACCCTCATCTTCATCTTCATCATCATCATCATCACCCTCATCCTCATCGGCATCATCATGGTCATCATCGTCATCATCATCATCATCAGATGTCATCGTGCCCTCATCCTCATCCTCCTCCTCCTCCTCATCCTCCTCCTCCTCCTCCTCCTCCTCATCATCATAACCCTAATCCTCATCAACTTCATCATGGTCATCATCCTCATCATCCTCATCCTCATCCTCGTCATCATCATCGTCAACCTCATCATCATCATCACCCTCATTCTCATCATCATCATCATCATCCTCATCCTAATCATGATCATCATGGTCATCATCATCATCATCATCATCACCCTCATCCTCATCACCATCATCATCATCATCCTCATCATCACCCTCATCATCATCATCATACTCATCATCCTCCTCATCATCACCATCATCCTCATCATCATCTTCATCGTCACCCTCATCCCCATCCTCATCGTCACCCTCATCAGCATTGTACATCACCCTCATCCTCACCCTCATCATCATGTTCATGGATAGCCTCATCCTCATCATCATCATCATATTCATCATCCTCCTCATCATCACCATCAACCTCATCATCATCTTCATCGTCACCCTCATCCTCATCATCATCATCATATTCATCATCCTCCTCATCATCACCATCAACCTCATCATCATCTTCATCGTCACCCTCATCCTCATCATCATCATCACCCTCATCCTCATCATCATCATTCATCACCCTCATCCTCATGATGATGATGATGATCATCATCATCATCATCATCATCATCATCATCATTGTCATCATCATCATGTTCATCATCATCATCATTGTCATCCTCAACATCATCAACATCCTCATCCTCATCATCATCATAATCCTCATCCTCATCATCATCACGTTCATCACCTGCATCCTCCTGCTCCTCCTCCTCCTCCTCCTCCTCATCATCATCATCATGGTCATCATCTTCATCAACACCCTTATCCTCAACATCATCACCATCCTCATCCTCATCATCATCATCATAATCCTTATCCTCATCATCATCACGTTCATCACCCTCATCATCACCATCATCATCATCATGATCATCATCATCATGGTCATCATCACCCTCATCCTCATCCTCATCCTCATCCTCATCATCCTCATCCTCATCCTCATCCTCATCATCATCCTCATCCTCATCCTCATCATCATCGTCATGACCCTCATCCTCATTAGCTTCATCATGGTCATCATCACCATCCTCCTCCTCCTCCTCATCACCCTCCTCCTCATCATCCTCATCATACTGATCATCATCCTCATCATCACGATCATCCTCAACATCACCTTCATCATCACCCTCATCCTCATCATCATCAACCTCGATCCTCATCTTCATTGTTCATCACCCTCATCCTCATCGTCATCATCATCGTTCATCACACTCATCCTCATCATCATCATCATGGTCATCATCATCATTTTAATCATCATCATCATGGTCATATCATCTTCATCGACAGCCTCATCCTTAACATCATCAGTATCCTCATCATCATCATCATCATAATCATCATCCTCATCATCATCATCGTTCATCACCCTCATCCTCATCATCATCATCATGGTCAGATCATCTTCATCGACAGCCTCATCCTCAACATCATCATCATCCTCATCATCATCATCATCATAATCATCATCCTCATCATCATCACATTCATCACCATCATCCTTATCATCATCTTCATCATCACCCTCATCCTCATCATCATCAACCTCGATCCTCATCATCATTGTTCATCACCCTCATCTGCATCATCATCATCATCGTTCATCACCCTCATCCTCATCATCATCATCATGGTCATCATCATCATCATGGTCATCATCATCATGCTCATCATCATCATCATGGTCATATCATCTTCATCGATAGACTCATCGTCAACATCATCAGCATCCTCATCATCATCATCATCATAATCATCATCCTCATCATCATCATTGTTCATCACCCTCATCCTCATCATGATCATCATGATCATCATCATCATCATCATCATCATCATGGTCATCATCATCATCATGGTCAGATCATCTTCATCAACAGCCTCATCCTCAACATCATCATCATCCTCATCATCATCATCATCATAATCATCATCCTCATCATCATCACATTGATCACCATCATCCTCATCATCATCATCATCATAATCATCATCCTCATCATCATCACATTGATCACCATCATCCTCATCATCATCTTCATCATCACCCTCATCCTCATCATCATCAACCTCGATCCTCATCATCATTGTTCATCACCCTCATCCTCATCATCATCATCATGGTCATCATCATCATCATGGTCAGATCATCTTCATCGACAGCCTCATCCTCAACATCATCAGCATCCTCATCATCATAATCATCATCCTAATCATCATCACATTCATCACCCTCATCATCATCATCATCATCATCATCATCATCAGATGCATCATTGTCATCATCATCATGGTCATCATGGTCATCCTCATCACCCTCATAATCCTCATCCTCATCACCCTCATAATCATCATCGTTCATCACCCTCATCCTCATCATCATCATCATGGTCATCATCATTCTCATCATCATCATCATCATCATTGTTATCATCATCATCACGGTCATATCATCTTCATCGATGGCCTCATCCTCAACATCATCAGCATCCTCATCATCACCCTCATCATAATCATCATCGTCATCGTCATCACGTTCATCATGGTCATCATCTTCATCAACACCCTCATCCTCAACATCATCATCATTGTCATCATCATCATCATGGTCATCATTCTTATCATCATCATCATGGTCATCGTCATCATGGTCATCATCATCATCATGGTCATTGTCATCATGGTCATCATCATCACGTTCATCACCCTCATCATCCTCATCCTCATCACCATAATAATCATCGTCATTCATCACCCTCATCCTCATCATCATCTTCATGGTCAGCATCATCATCATCATCATCATCATTGTCATC
>LPNX010541883.1:117911-132145 GCA_001517045.1 Pseudotsuga menziesii | reverse complement strand
AAGAACTTCTCTCCAATGAACTCCTGAACACCCACCATGGGCAACACTCCTTTCCGCTCCTTTCCTCTTCTGCCTCTGCCTTCTTCGTTGGTAATAGTCGAAACCACTATCCTACTCCCATATCTCCTCGTTGCCTGATATCTATTAGTATTTTTCCTTGAATCGACTGTGAATGTTGTCCTGAAAAGGGTATTCCCCACAGGGTATTTTGGGCAGAAACCACTTTGGTTCGGAAAATACAAAGAAGTGAGAGAATTTGAGCATGGGTGAATTGCACGGAGCATCGTCCCTGAACTTAAATGGGTAAAGTGCAATCAAATGACAAATGAGATTTGATCATCGTTCATTCTTCCTCCTAAATTTCCCGTATCCAAAGGAAGCTTTGAACAACAATATTTGTGACCATCCACTTCCAACTGCTCTATAATCCAGGCAAGTCAATTTATTATCCATCCACGGATCGTGAACCCAGTCTCTTGGCTAACCCTGTAAGGAAAACTCTCGCAGGAAATCGATGTAGCAGACCTGTGCCATCCGTTTTCACCTGAACCAGACCCAAATCTTGTGCTGCTCCATACCCAATGCATGAACATCCAGGGCCTGCAAATCAGGGACGAACTAGAACAAATTTACCTAAAAATCCATAAATAGGGGCGAAATACCAAATTTTTAACCTATCTACCTTAAATTTGGGCTAATCATCTTCATTTATCCTCCAAAACTATAAATTTTTGGCGATTTCACCTCCATTAAGGAAGAAATCGGGGGCGAATGTCACGATTTTTCCATAGACGGATGGGCGAAATTAGTTTTTATGAATTTCCAGAGGTTAATCGCGCGGGCTATTTAGTCATGCCAAAATATATATAAAATAAAATATGGGCTAATTTATTAAATTAAAAAAAACCATTTTAATATTAAAAATTCGCCCATCTATTTTTGGGCACCCCTTAAAATTCGCCAATGGGCTATAATTCGCCCCTAAAATCATCCCTGGTCCTCAACCAGCGGTATCGTGCACCGCGGCTCCTCTGCCGGTGTGGTATCACCTCTCTGTGATATCCTACCTCCGCGGTTTAGCGCACTTAGCGTTGCTCGTGTCAACGTCCAAGACTTAACATACAAGGCTATTCGATACTGCAATAGAGACTGTTTCACGCAAAGCATAAATGAACCATATACAACATGCCAAAGACTTTAACTTATGTTTATCCTTCTATATTGCTGTGAACTGATTAACACATTCATTCATTAAACTGTAAACAAAGTCCATGAAATGACTGAGAATTGCATTAGTAAACATAACAGATAAACCAATCGCATAACACTTGATTTTAACGTGGTTCACCTACAGAATGGAAGTTATGTCCACAGAACTGTTTTTTTATTATAGCTCAGGGGAAGGTAAAACACAGTTCTGCTGCACCACATATGTAGCTCAAGATCTTCTCTCTTAGATCTCTTCTCTCTCTATATTTCCCTCCTACAATATACTCTTCCCTCTCTGTCGATCCCTGCGGATCGTTACATGCATCCTCTATATGCCAGCTACTGGTTACAGTAAGATTTCTACCGCTAATAACAGAACCAGAGCTAGGATTTTACAACAGTCTAACAATCTACGAATACTAACAACCGAATGAACCAACTAACTGACCAACCCTTTTACGATACAAAATATATCCCTTTATAGGCATCCCGAAGGTCTCACCATTACAACACTATGGGCCTGTCCCAACAGTAACCCAAAACCCTAACTAGTGACAGTCAGCCATATCTGTACTTGAGGTAGCCGCTTTCTGTCACACCACAGCTCTCTGCAGTCTTCCATGCTTCCCGACACTGATCATGGGTACTATGCACCGCTTCTCTTTTATTTCCTTCGTCTTCAATGCTTCAGCCTCATTTCTCCTTCTCCTTTATGAGGGTCGCTGAGCCCTCCTGTCTTCTGCCGCTGCCTTCAATGCAGTGGTTGAGCTCTCTCTTCTCGGCCGCTCAGGTACCGTTGCCTTTCTTGACTTTTCTATCTTAAAAGTCATGGTTTCTAGCTCTGCTCTCCAGCTGGAAACGTGCTACGGCGTCGTAGCTTTGTCTTATCTTCTTTCCACCAAAACTTATCTCTCCGCTAAACTAGCAGCTTCTTCTGTAGCTGCAGGACCCTGCTCCAACAACCCATGATTCGGGTACCATCAGGTACGGATTTGTGACAAAGATATTCACAAAATCGCCTTTCGTACAAGGTACAGGCACTATGAGTTTGTAGTAATTCCATTCGAGTTTACCAATGCACCTATCCCTACTAGTGTCACTGACATTAGGTCCTTTTTGGGATTAGCCAGATATTATCAAAAGGCAATTGACAACTTCTTGAGAATATCTTGTCCCATGACCACTTTGTAGAAGAAAGCAAATAAGTTCTTATGGATGACCAAGTGTGAGGAAATTTTTCAAAAGCTTAAGCAGCTTTTGATGACTACACCAATACTACGAATTGTGGATCCCAATGGGTATTTCGTTGTTTGCACGGATGCAAGCAAGGAAGGGATAATAGGAGTCCTCTTGCAGAACGATTATGCGATTTGTTATGAATTGCGAAAGTTTTAAGAACATGAGTGAAAATACCCCAGACATGATCATGAGTTAGCTGCCATCATTCATGCCTTGAAGATGTGGATGCACTACCTCATGGGAAGGAAATTCCTTCTGAAGATAGACAATATGAGTCTGAAGTATTTTTTCGAGCAACTAGATCTGAATGCTAGGTAAGCCAAATGGTTGACTTTTCTTAGCGAGTACCATTTCGAGCTAAATCATATTAAAGGAAAAGAGAACAAGATTGCTAATGCTTTGAGTCGACAAAATCATATGATATATGAGGTGAATTTAAGTCAAACCAATTCATATTTACATGAGAGGATTACGACAGTCAACCGAGTTGACCCTTTCTATGTAGAAATCCTCAAGAAAGTCCAAGGGGATTGGTTGTTTCAACAACAAAAGAGTACAAGGTTGAATAAATAGGACTACTATGGTCTAAGGAGATATTGTATGTTCTAGAAGGACGGGACATTCGGTCCAACATCCTCACAGAATTTCATCGAACGCCCTACTCAGGGAATCCGGGTTATCAAAAGATGAAATCCGCCGTTAAGAGGCCCTTTTTTGGACTAAGTTAAAGGCTGACATTACATTGTTTATCGTGAAATGTCAAGAATGTCAACTGGTCAAAGCTAATCATTAGCATCCTTTGGGATTGTTGCAGCCATTACCCATTCCAGAATGGAAGTGTGAAGTCATTAGTATGGATTTTATCACCGGTTTACCTAAGAGTAAGAAAGAAAATGATTCTATATTCGTAGTAGTTGACAAATTTTCAAAAGAAGCACACTTCATTCTAGTGAAGTTGACCTACAAGGCAGTACACATTGTCGATATATTTTTGAAGGAGAAATTTAGATTGCATGGGATACCCAAGGCAATCATCTCAAATCGAGATAGTAAGTTTACAGGAAGCTTTTGTAGATATGTATTCTCCAGATTAGAGACACAGTTGAACTTTAGTACTGCTTAGCACCTGCAGACAAACAGGAAGATAGAAAGGGTAAACAATATTGTTGAGGACATGCTTAGAATGTATGTCATGAACAACCCCACCAAGTGGGAAGACTACATGCGTCTCGCAGATTTTGCGTATGACAACGATTACCAGACTTCCACCAAGATGAGTCCCTTTGAGGTACTCTATCGATGAAAGTGTAGAACACCGGTTACTTGGGATAGCCAGGTGGATTGGCTCATGTTAGAGCCTGATTTGTTAAGGGACTTGGAACAGTTGGTTACCAAGGTCCGGGTGAACCTTAAAGAAGCACAAGACCACCATAACAGCTATGTGGAAAAGAAAACAAAAGATAAAGACTCAAATAGACCATGTCTACTTGAAAGTAAAAGCAAAACATATGAACTAGGAAGGTTCGGTAAGTTAGCACCTAGGTTTTGTGGACCCTTTGAAATACTGGAAAAGACAAGGCCAGTGGAATATGAACTAGAGTTACCCACGAACATAAGAGTCCATAATGTTTTCCGTGCATCATTATTAAAGAAATGTTTTTATTATACTAAACATGTGATTGATTGGTCCTTATTATAGGTGGAACCTGAAGGGGAGTTTGACCTTGAACCTCTTCATATATTGAACAAGAGAGAAGTGCAGCTCAGGAGGTGCACCGTAGTCTAGTGGAAAGTGCAATGGAATAACTTTGAAGCTAATGAGGCTACTTGGGAGAATGAAGTCACCATGAGAAAGGCTTGCCCCGCCTTGTTTCACGATTTCATTCTAAGTCCCTAGAACACCAAGGATTGTGTTGTTCTAAGAGGGGAGGGATGTAATATCCTGAATTTTGGCCCTAACACTTATGGGTATGAGCCCCATTGATTATGATGTTACCATGATGTTTTATTTTGATATACTGGGTCAAAGACCCCACTGCATATGAACATGATTATTTGTTTGATATATTGGGTGTAAGCCAATTGCATATGATATATATATATATATATATATATATATGATTGCTTATGTTGGGCATGGATACTGAAGCATATGATTGATGATATTTTTTTGTTGAGCGAGGAGCTCTAGAGCACATGGGTAAATTGATTTTTTACGTTGAGCGAGAAGCTTTGGAGCACATGAGTACTTATATTTGTGTTGAGTGAGAAGCTCTGGAGCACATGAGTTTTGAGACATTTGTGTTGAGCGTGAAGCTATGGAACACATGAAAAGATAGTTTGGAAGTGTTGGTCTTAAGCCCTAGAGCCTTCCATGTTGATGTTGAGCATAAGCTCTGGAACATTGAATCCTTGGCCATTGTATCCCTAGGAGTATCCTACAATTACATCCTAGCATTATTGTCGAGCAAGGAGCTCTGGAATTTCATTAAGTCTGTAACTCTATGTTTATAGCTTTGAGTATGAACTCTAGATAGGTGCTAGGAGTTACTGAAAAGATTTAATGATCTAGACTGAAAACGACTCAAGTAAAATATTGATCTCATCTAACTTGTTTATAAGTCACTTAAATGAAATCTCAAATTTCTATATCTCATCAAGTACTGAAGAACTACCATGTTATACGAGGGAATCCAACATGCAAGGATATTTAGAGTTTCCTAGCCTAGTAGACCTAACCACCTACCTAATGACGTTAATGAAGAAAGTGTCATAAGGCTAGGGATCATAATATATGATACCCTAAGACAAATGTTAACAAAGAATATATTATTATATATTTTATACATGGAATGTATAAAGAGTAAACTTGGTAATAATATTAATAATATAAGAAAGGAGGAAAATCTTCATCTATTATTATTACTACTGAAATAAAAACTAAATAGTATAATACTTACAAAAGTCCCATTAGGAACTAGTTAAAAGTTCCTAAGTTAAAAGTACCCAAATTAAATAAAAAGGATTAAATCAAGAAAACAAATGATTTTTTATTTAACTGTCCCTTTGACTGAAAAGTCTATCTATAAAGTCCCAAGCCAAAGACAAGCTTGGGGATCTCTTCCATATTTTTGGATTCATATTCTGCCTTATTATTCTCAAGAGAGTTCTTGGAGAACATTTTCCTAAGAGGGAAAAGGAGAACTGATCCAAATCTGAGATACCAATCAGGGAAGCCTTACCTTAGGAGCTCTAAGCTGCTTGCATGTTGGAACCAGGTCGGGGGATCCGCATTAAAACTAAGAACGGTTCTGAGTCACGGTTGGGTGGAACATGGTAGTTCCCAAGTGATTCGGTCATCTATACAGAGGTCATATCTTTCCGTGAATTGTTAATACTGGGTATTTAAACGTGCAGGTTTCAGGCATTAGAATAGCTTCATTTTCAGGTATGAGGTTCTTGACTGCCAATTCCATAATCTAGAATAGTTTCCGTTTGAAATATGTAAGTGTTTATGTTATAATTATAACCCTATGTTTACCATTGTTTCCTTGTCAAATATTGAAGTGTTACATTTTATCATAAAACCCCATGTCTGTAATTTCACTTATGTTTAGAAATAATTAGGGTTTATTTCTGCTTTACTTAGTTCTGTTTTATGTACAACTTAAACTTTGTTTCCTAAGTCCTAGGAATTGTTCTAACAGTGCCTATGTGTTTATTTACCTATCGATCTCTACTGGCATATTTCATATTGCCAACAGAGATAGGTGTAGAAGTAAAATACTAGTTCAAGTTAAGTTTTAAACAAAATAGAATTATAAAATACAACTAACTAATACAGCAAACAAAACTATATTCTATGTCTAATAATAATCATAAAATTCAAAATATTAAAGCTAAGATAAAAACTAGCAAGACCCCTGACGGTCTGTATAAACATATTCCTACTAAAAACAAAGATAAACATTGTCATTCTTCATTAATCAAATATTATCATAAATCAAAGCTATAGACCAAGTATCGAGACCATCTAATGGTCCACGATTTATGCTTCACCATTATTGCATAATTAAATCTAACTATATATTATTACTACCAACGACTTCCACAAAAACGTAATACAGTAAAAAAATTATCCACATAATAAATCCATTGTAAGTTTAATAAATCCAACCCTTAATGTCTACGAATCACATTAATAATCGCATGCCATAATCAAAAGTCCCTACATAATAAAAACAAACATAATACCTTTTACAGTATTCATTTAAAACAAATATAATTGTACAGAGGTCACGGGATCGATTCCTGTGGGCATTTAAGCCCAAATCGCATCCATATAAATTAAACCCTCATCACCATAAATGACCCAGGAGAGATTTGTATAGGGTCTAGTTTTATTTACAAAATGATTGTGACGAATCCTGTATGATTCAATACCTAATTTCTTCGTCATGCCATAACTTTTCCACTAATAAAAAGCCCCGATATATTACATATATGCAGGTTGTAATAAAAACAAACATAAAATCTTTACACAGAGGTCAAAATGACCCAATAAAACATCCACGCTGTAATATATGTCCTTCGACATCATACATAACTGAACAATCAATTAAAATTACCAATGCTACAAGCCCTATCAACGAAATAACAAACAGCGACGATTTCCAATGAAAGGTTACACCCATAGTCAGCCCTCATATCTTAAAATACACATCTTAAACACAAACAATAATTCTAAATCCAATATGCTATCGTAGCTACAATGGCAGGAACGCCAATGCCATACACGACATGGCCCCAAAGCCATAACGTTGTCACACATTCACCCATATAACTAACCCAAGCAATGCTTGTGAATCCACACAGTCCATAAGAATAATAACCATTGAAATCGACGCTACATGTATATATAAACAAAGACATTACAAAATCATTAAAGAGTTTCACAGTCATTCAAACTCGGCCATTGCACCATTGCAAGCAATGGTGCTGCTTCTAGTAACATAATCCAAAACATTATTTACAAATACACAGAGCCTGTCAAGATTTACCCAGGACCTCTTCATTGCATAGAGTACCCATTAATAAATCCCATACATTTAAAGCTTAGGCCTGAAGGAATTAAAAACCCCAAGCATATCACATTACAAAATGCAGTGCTCATTAAGTTACACTCATGCCCCATCCCAAAACGCATCCATTAGAAAACCAGAGCCAAGCATCCAAACCCATGACACGAAACAACCTTGTCTTAACCATGAAGCAACAAGGGAACAAGTAAACACTTGTACAGCAGGATTACCCGAATGGGTATGGCTTCGGCTATGGCTTTACCCACAAGCAACAACCCATACTTTTTTCACCACACCCTACGACCTACAAACACAGATAAATGTCACGATGAGAAGTATGTATATATCCAAACCAAATCAACCAAAGATGCTAACAAACCAGAACATCCACATAACTATTATGCCATTGAATTCACATTCCTTCACACCGAGCAGGAGTAGAGAACAAGAAACAAGGTTGCGAATAACCCAAACTATCGCTTGGGCCAAGCCCGAAGCTTGGTCGCCCCTCTTCCCAAGGTGCATTGATGTCGCCACTGTCACATGCCCCAATTTTGCAAAAATAATTTTATATTATTTGATTTTATTTGAGTACAATATGTTAAATTTTATGCTAAGTTGTAATTGATGACTGAGCAGAGTCAAGGATATTTAATGTAATTCTGAATATTTTAATTATAAATAAATAAAGGAGGAGACAACAGCTTAGGAGAGCTATTAAAAGAGTGTTTACTGGTCAAATTGGTGGAGGAGATTGGGTGGAGAGCATATTGACATGTGGCAGCATCCTCAAACCACTTCCAACTATTGTAGGTGGAAACCTCCCTACATTTGGGGTCATGATTCCCCAAGAAAGTGAAATCAAAGCAGGTGGCTCAATTAATGAAAACTGACCCAAAAGGCCTAGGCAATCTTTATAAAAATTCCCATTGAAGAGAGATGGGGTTGCTCATTCTAGAGAAGTGATCATTCAGGTGAATGAATGTACTTCATAGAAATTCAATGGAAGGGGATTGTGGAAAGTGTTTGAGGGGATAACTGTTGATTGATCTAGTGTAGCTTTTAAGCTGAAAGATCTTTCTTCTAAGAGCAGAGTGTTTTACTGAGATATTGGACTAGTCTACTATTTGCATTCTCCACCAGTTCTCAACCAAGAAGACCATGAACATGCTCGGTGGTCTTGAGGAAGCGTTGTTTGAGCGCTCTCCAGGAGATTGGTAGGGAGGAATGTCCTCCTAACACTATTGTCATCTGTCCTAAACATGTTCTACATTATTTTGTTTTACTGTATTAGATAAATCAATCTAAGTTTGAATGATATGTGAATGTTACAGAGTTAGTTTGTAGAATGTTAGAATCTAGCAGTATTTTTAATTGATTGAAGAAATGAACTTGATTAGAAAAGTAATGTATTAGAATAGAAATACTTTTTAGACTGTGTTTTTCCACACCTGGAAAACCAGGCAGTACTCTAGCACAGGTAGAATGTTTAAGTAGATAAGAGAATGTTTTAGAAAATAAGATTGTGTATTTATAAACAGTAGAATAGTTTTATTTATGTTATTATGGAGGTTAAACGGTGTTATTATATGTTTATATTTCTCTGTTTTCACTTTGTAACTGAATGAAATGCAGTAGAAAACCACATTAGAGTTACAATGATTGCATACAGTTAAGTAAATAAACAAGCTACTAATCACATAGTTTATTTTCTAACAATATCAACTAAATATAAGACTAATATTTTCTATAAACTAAATAGGGTTATATTTGAAAAATAATTAGATTATAAAGAGTAAACTGAGTTACAGAATTTATGCTATATCATTTCAAAAACTCTGAGTAAATTCTACATGACAGTTTAGTAAATAAAAGCAATGAAAATATAATTAATAACTAGTATAAAACTAAATAATACCTATGTAGAAACTATTTATAATTATTAGACAGGCTTATACCTTCACCGTCGAAACCCTAACCAAGTTATTTAAATATTATAAATAAAAACATCTAAGCTGCAAACCATTTACTTGGATAATTATATAAATAAACAATTAGTCTACTATAGACCGTTACTATTCTTTCTGAAGACAATTGTACATTTACACAACACACCTGTAATAATAACTTAACCAAATTAACAAGTAGCAGAATCTAATCATTAATAAACTGAAGAACTTAATTAGACAAGGGTTTCATTTGAGGAAAACCCTAGCTTGTATATTCTGAACAAGTAAGATTAATATTATAAATTACACACTACGAATGAGTTACAGTCTTTATAATAACAATGTATATTAACAGAAGATATTTAGACAGTAATGTTCTTCATTAACGGTCGAATAGGAAAAACCCTAATGTACACAGAGTCATAATTTACCGGTTATATAACTGATGTATAAACGAGACAGAGCTCGAATTTTAAAATCCTTTTTAAACCAAATGTATTACTCTGTTAGGCTAAAAGGATTAAGACATAACAAGTTTATTTTACCCAGCTCAGTCCGGTTACACTGAGCATCGTGGCAAGGGTTTGAAAGACAAAACTAATAAACAATTTATAAAAAAAAAACTTCATTACTGTAATAACATTTATGAGACAATGTATATTTTATTATAGTAATCGAAATAGAGAACCATTAAAACCAAGATGATAGGAGAATCTCCACATAATAAGAACAGAGTATATCATTACTTAGCCATAAGGCTGTAAACCTGTCAAATAGTCGAGAAAAGTGAAATACAAGTCACCGCATCAAGGTCGGAGAAACCCTGCTACAAGCAAGGGTTTAATAACCAAAAATACAAAACAAAAACTGAGCTAAACATTTTAATCATCGAAGGAACCAAAGTCATATTTCTTCTCCAACTGAACCCTTTTCCCCTAATCTTACAGGCAGGGAGTTTCCACTTTGTAACCGAGGCTTACCCATATGTCTGGTTGTCAATCCAAAATTGGAGAGGGTTCTTCCAAGCGTAAGGGCAAGCTGTAACCTGCAAGTGAATATCAAAACCTTGATTAGAAACTGAATTGTATAATTGTAACTGTAACTTAAAAACTTACAAACATTTGTAAAACATATTATTACCTGGAAGCGAGGAAATCTGAAGCCACGAAGGAGATGAACCAGCACAACAAACAATGCACCCTCGTGCTCAGCTATGATAGAGGCAGAAGGGTTCAAAACGCATACTACACCGAAGACTAGAGCAGGATTAAAGCCTTGGTAATGGCCATTCAAGAAATCAACACTACAAACTACTGACAGAGAACAACTACACGCACAGCAATGCACTACCGACAGAGAACAACTACACGCATATCAATGCAATGCATTTAGAGAGAAATCAAATGCGAATTGTGAGTCTTGAAATCCACACACTAGAGTGGCAACACTTCTCTACACATAGACAATGGAGCTGGAGACGAGCACAAGTGAGCCCTCATGGCCGCAGTAAACCAGACAAAGCAAAGATCAAAACCCTCGACGAAGAATGAGGATTTAGGGTTACGTTGGAGGTTTTTAAATCAAGCATTGCACGGTGGTGGATGTTCCACGTACTCATAAATTTATCCTTCTCACGATGGGATGAATGATATAGTTGTCACTGCATTGTCGGGACAACAAATTATTATCAATAATTTAAACAATGACTATAATGATAGTGTATTCTCTAAAGTCAAAACGTATCATTGCATGGAGAAACCATAAGGTCAAGTTATGTTTAAGAACGAGACTTATATTGCATCATTAACCCTTGTTTTATTTAAACCTTGGAATCGTCGTTAGTATTGAACCAAAACATATTGCATTGATATCCTTGTTTTATAATGACCTTATAATCTTCCTTAGCAAAACATTTTATGAAGAGATCAATAGTATAGTAAAAGTTGATGACATAAGTTGATAATATCACTATTGACCTATTCTTTTTATAACCATAAACGATGCATGTTTAAGATGTTAGAACTAGTTTATGCAAACACTAATAGGTAAGAACTAGTTTACAAATCAACAAGGTGTGTATAAAAATAATTAGTAATTACACCCTAGCATAACTCTTACTTTTGAATGTTGTCTATGGTACTAAGAGTAAGATAAAATTCTGGGAAGTATATGATCATTTGGTCTTCATAAGATACCAAAGCTCTAAGATGAATCAAAGCAAGATTAGATTAGTCTTGGTAGTGAAGGATAGTAAAACTATTCAAGAATAAATATAGTAGCACTTGTTATTATAAATAATTATATAATAATGTAATTTTGTCACATTACTTATGTCATGAAGAAATTTGGAGATAGAAATCACAACTTGACGACATTTGTGCAAATGATCATTTATAGTTATAACACATTAATAAGCTGATAAATTTCCTCTACTGAAGCTAAATTAAAAGTAGAGCTGAGGATATGTTTGTAAGCTTGTTCTTATAAGGCTTAGTTTTATTTCCATGCCGATAAGCAGTGTTTTAAATTTTGGAAATAATAACAATAGTAAACTCTTATGTCAGTAAAGGTTTTGTTCTACAAAATCGTGAGCTCTATAAGTAACTTGGCTAGTAGCTAGAAAGAAGAACTATCCGAAACAAAAGTCATACTAATGAAAAACATTGAGAATGGTAAGTTTATTGGTCTTTACAACATGAATTTAAAATACTATCATAGTTGCAAAACAAGTAAAGAAAAGATACATTACCTCATAGTACCCTTGAATTCTATTAAGCAAACTTTTACTCTAGCAGTATATTTATGCTAAAAGAAGTATATATGGATTAACGCCTTAATAAACTCTTACTGGTTCAAAATTTACCTGTCAAGCCTCTAAGATCCAGAAATCCAGGTAAGTTAGCAATCGCTAAGTAAGCCCCAGTTAGAAAGTAACTTCTCACCTACTTGACAAATTCAAATCATCAGTACAGCTAGAAACAACTGAATGCAGATTATTTACATCACATATCGAAATTAAATTAGTATTAATTTTTATGTGTTTAAGTTAATCATTAGTTTGTTAAATGTTTTATTTATCTGTTAACCGCTAGCAATTAACAAACTGCAGCTATAAACAATTTATGTTACATAAAAAAAAAAAAAAAATTTGTGAAAATTTGGGGTTATGACAGCCACCCTGACCTCCATTAATGCACACCAAACCCATAATCGTATAGTCCTTGGAGCTATATTAAACCTTGTTACCAAATCAACTTATAGGCATAAACCTCATCATGCATCAATTTACTTAGGCTTTAAGCCTTAAGTCCATAGCATATGAAATATGCCATGGAATACTTTAGACTATTGTTTTTACAAATCCTTTTTCCAACTATTACAACTTTTCACTAAGGCTAGGTTGAAGCATAGAATTTTTTTTTACCATAGTAAATAAATGTCATCATTAGAGAGAATTTGAGGTCAAAAATGGGCCTCCTAAGAGATGTACTACACAAATATAAGATATATTAAAATATTATGAGTTAGGGGTTTTATGGGGTAGGTATATATGACAACTCATCTCCTACACTACTTTTTATGCACAATATAAATAACCATGGTTGAGTTACTTTTCTAAATTGACTATAAATAAAATTAATAAAATAACTCTACTACTCATTGTAAATTCCCAAAAAATTATTGTCCTTTAGCATTTATTTGTATTGAACTTGTAAATAAAATTAAACAAAAATGAATTTTATTTATATGCATAACTAACATATTTTTTCATATAAATAACATTCATGAATTTAATTTATTTTAAAAGTACAAGATTTAATATATATTAGTTTGACATTATGATATTAAATACAATTGAGTGAATATATAATTTAAAATTAAAAAACATGAAAATGACAATATATTATTTTATAAAAAAATGTGAAAATACATTTTTATGAATTATGAGTACTTGACTTGAAAATGACAATAATATTATTTTATGAGAAAATGAATTGTGAGTACTTTACTTGAAAATAACAATAATATTATTTTATGAGAACGTGTGAAATGAATTTTATTGTGAGTACTTCACTTTATGACTTAAAAGTACTTGTACCACTACCTTGGTTAACTATGGGTTTTCATCCACCATAGAAAATGTGACAAATAAGTATTCTTAACTCCTGCAATGCCACCTCAACCATGGGGGATGGTGTCATCTACTAGAATGTAATTGGCTGATTTTTATAGTACATTTTGGTCCTTTTGAGGCCCATTTTTTACCTCAAATTCCCTCTAATGACAAATAATAAGTCATTGTCATGCAAATAATAAGTGCAGTAGTGACCACGTCACTATCATAAAGTCCATAATAACAACAATAACAATCAGTTTAATGTCACTAGGATAGATCTGCAAAGGTGAGCTCTAGTGGCTAAAACAGATAATAATGCATTATTTCGTCATAAATGCATTAGTTCGTCAGAACTAAGTAATCCCGATGTGACAAGTAGAGACGGTTACCTCTCGGGTGGTTGAAAAGGAAAACTAGTCTCGCCACTCCACCCCTTTGTCCAATAACAAAGATAAGTCAGAATCATGTATACGATAGTAAGCACATGTTATAATCCATGAAGTATGTAATCAATAACTAACTTACACATAAATGCTTAGCCACAGTACAAACAGTAATCAACATCACGACAATATAAGTAACATAGTAATAACCGCATCAAGAAATATGGAAGCAGGACGTAAGAACAACTTACGACAA
>LPNX010541883.1:25496-117422 GCA_001517045.1 Pseudotsuga menziesii | reverse complement strand
ATATATATATATATTCAATTTTTGGGGACATTACAAGTGGTATCAGAGCTCAATTTCAACACTAAGAGACCAAATGGGCATACCACACATTCGTTGCAAGGAAAGTAAAGTAAGTTTTAAATTTTGTTAACTAACATAAATTTTTCCTGTTATTAAAAAATTGCAATTTTAGGAATTTTAAAAGAACATTTCAGATCATGAACACTGAAGAAGATGACAAGCGGTAAGGGAAATTGAATACCCCCAACCAGGAAGCAGAACTGGTGTTGAAACTGAATTTCGATCTGATGAAAACCATACAAAGTCTTCAAGCAGAATTGCAAAGCCTCAGAGAGGATAGTCTGAATGAAAGAAATGAACAACAAGCAATTAATGAAGTATTGCTGTGAAACATGACGGGAGGAAGCCCGCAGGGAAAACCCACTCATTCCACAAATGGGTTCAAGAAGGAACCTTATCCCAAGAGAAGAAGGAAAAGAGAAACATACCCATAAATCTCCAGAAGATATTATCACAATCCTTCCAGTGATAATTCTCTTTCTCCATGCAAGAAATAAACAAAGAATTGATGACAATCTCCAGGGGGAGTTCAGGAAAATAATAACCCAACCTATGAAGGAGAGGTGAATATAGGGGAGAAAGCGGAAGAATGGTTGTTGGGTATGAGCAAATATTTCTGAGTTCATAACTACTCTAACTGCAATGAAGGCTTGACTGACCATCTTTAATTTAAATGGAAAAGCATCGAGATGGTGGAGACACTTGAAGCATACCAAGAAAGATGAGGTAAGAGAAATATGCTGGAGTAAATTCCACAAGATCTTTCAAGAAAAATATATGTCAAAAATATTCTTCGACAGAAAGGTGAAGGAATTTCATGAGTTACGTATGGGATCCATGACTACGAATGCTTTTATTAATAGATTTTTAGATTTGTTACATTATGCGTCATACATCAAATACGATAAGGTAAAGATTCGGCATATTTTAGGATGTCTTCCTCCCAACTTTCGGGGAAGTATTGAGTTCGACGTGCCTAAAACCTTGGACACCACACTACACAAATCTAGGCTCTGCTATGAGCATGGGAAGTTAAGGCAAGAAAACAGAAACAGAAATAGAGATAAGTCAAAGAACTTCTTTGACACCCGCAAACCAAGGTTTAACCCACAACCATACAGAAAAGAGAACAACAATGTATATGACAGTAAGCACATGTTATAATCCATGAAGTACGTAATCAATAACGAACTTAAACATCAATGCTTAACCATAGTACAAACAGGTATTCAACATCACGACAATGTAAGTAACATAGTAATAACCACATCAAGAAATATGGAAGCAAGACGTAAGAACAACCTACGACAATACAACAGTACAAACATAGTACGACACATTCCACAAAGTTTAATTAATGTCCAACATAGGTAGTTTTGACTAACCTAATAATTTTTTTTTCAATTTTTAGGGACATTACATAATATTCCTAATAAAATGGACTATAGGATACCTCATTCTTAGACACATCCAATGGGTTTCCTACACCCTCTAGAAAAGTCATGATCTAGTGATATTTGGTAATGAAATGGAAACATTCCTTAACGAGTCATTCAGTTTCAATCTTAGCACATACCACCCTTAAAGGATGGGACTATTGATATATCAATCTAAACAATGCCCGATGCAATGAGATTTTGGTTCCATACAAGTCAACCACTATGTCTTAAATGTATAGTGACTAAGGGGAGTTGTTTGGATTCATATCCCCAAATCCTAACCTAACTACAATATTATTTTTGTCTTCAACTTAGGGAATTCAATTTTTTAGATTTGAGGTTGATTTTAAAGATTTGCTTGGGGGCATGAACCAAGTGATGTAGAAATTAAGGTGTGAAAAGTGTGTGCACAAGTGGTAAGTACAAGTAAATGAAATTACAAGGAAATATAAATTATTGTTATGTGATAAGACATAGAGAATGTAACTTTTAGTATTCAAAACTACTAACATTTCTTTCTTGAAATAAAACCTATAATTTTTCTAAGAACCAAAGTATCACTCCCAACAATAAAATAACAATCTCAAATGTGCACACAACTTGAATAATTAACTATTGACAGATTTACAAAGAAAATAAAAAAGGTTATAATCCAACCATAACAACTTTTCTTAAACAACCCCAATAAGTAACTAAATGCTTGATTAAGAAAATACACTTTACTAACAACAAAACCGAAAGTATAGATGAGCTAAAATTGAAAAACAAAACCAAATAGGAAAAATGCAAAATTGAAATTTGATATATTTCACTAAAAACTTGGTTTTGGAATTTGGTCATAAAACTAGAAGAAAATATTACGTCCAAGGTCATTGGTTCCTCCTAGAAACTGATGACAAAAACTGAAAATGTAAAAATAAGAAGCATAATAATTTCAGTTGTGGAAAAAAGATGAGGGTTCTTTTCCTATAATGTCTACTAGTGAAGAGGGGACAAAAAATAGTAAGCAAACACATGAAAATCGTACACTAAACACCTAAGAAAGGGGCCTAGAAATGATAGTCGAAATAAAACCAAGGATGGATTATTGATCCAATCCCTAGTATGGTTGTGTGATTTCCCACATACTTTTTCAAAAGGGAGCCTACCAAGGGGTTTTGTAGTCCTTGGTGTGAGATGAGAAATGGGAATAAAAATAAAAATAAACTAAACTGAATATCTAAACTCTTAAATATAGATATGAAAACATAAATCAGAGAACAAACTATCAAAAGAGAGTGCATAAGGTTGAATAAGTTGTTTTTATTATTGATTACACAAAGAATTCAGTTACAAGAACACCTTAGTATAGTTTGTAAATTATAATGAGCCTCTATAGTTAATCCAAGAGAAATTGCATTGATATCCATTGTGACCTAAAATTCCTAGCTAGGTCTTCTATGTAGATCCTCTCAACCACAACTATATAAAGTGTAATATGGAATCCTATTTCTATTGAGAATCTTGAATATCATAATGACGTTGTTTTCTAAAGATTTGGAGTTCATGAAATGAGGATCGCAAGGGCTTCTTCGATAGGCACAATAGTGGTGAAAATGAAGGATCAAGATGGAATGTGGATTATCTCCATGCCTTTGATTGCTTAGTGGATAGGTCAAGCTTTTGGAAGCTAGATTAGTTGTTGATTTCACCCATGCCCAAGTATGTGTCCACTTTTATCCATTATTATCTTGGGGAAGTGTGAAATGATTTTCACCCTGTGAGACTACGTCATTCCTTTCAATGAAATATGTGTGAATGAGGTTGCACCTCTCGAAGAAAAAGGTGTGACCCTTTAGATATGGTTAATTTTTGAGTTTTGGTCGCTACCTCTAGTTAGGTGAGATGAGAAATGGTGCTAATGCTACCAATAGTGATCTATAATGGTGAAGTCCCAATTAAACTCATAGTGTTTAAGTATGATAGAGATATTGTTTTATTTAGCTTACTCCAAAATATTTTATTTCATTATACTCGATTTATTCAATAAAAAATGATTGAAATTTCTATATGTAAAAAGAATTAAAGATATATTAATGACAACGAAGTTTATGATTAGTTAATTTGTTATGATTGTACTATCAATAAACAGTTATACTATTAATCTCATTTATATATTTTATGATAAACCATTGATTTTATTAAAAGTCAATTAGGGATTGAAGTGAACCTTGGATTCACATTAGCTTCTGATTGAAGTCAAATTTAAATTGACGTCAACATTCCTTAAAAGTCAACTATGCATTGGAGTAAATCTTGCTTAAAAGGAAACCATGGATCACAGTAAACCTTGGATTGAATTTAACCATAGATTGAAGTCAAACATGGATTGCAATAAACCTTTCTTAAAATTCAACTATGGATTGGATTCAACATTGGATTACAGTCACACTTGGATTGAAGTTAACTATGGGATGAATTCAACCATGGATTGGAGTCAACCTTGGATTGAATTCAACCTTGCTTAAATGTCAACCATGGATTGAATTCAACCTTGCTTAAAAGATAATTGTGGATTGAAGTCAACCATGGTTGAAAGTCAATCAACTATTTTAAAAATGTGGGTGTGGATTTGAAGTCAACCATGGATCGAAGTCATTAATGTTCATATTATTATTAGATTGAATTCAAGCATGGATCAAAGTCATTAATGTTGATATTATTATTAGATTGAATTCAACATGTTGATATTAGTATTAGATTGAATTCAACCATTGGATTGAAGACAACCTTGGATTAAAGTCAGCCTTGATAGAATCTAAGATTGATTAAAAGTCACCTATGGATCGAAGTCAACCTTGGATTAAAGTCGATTATGGATTGAAGTCAAACATTGGTTGATGTCAACTTTGGATTAAAGTCAACCGTGGATTGAAGTCAACCATTAATTGAAGTCAACCTTGAATTGAAGTCAATATTGCTTAAAGGTTAACTATGGATTGATTTCAACTATGGACTTAAGTCTACCTTGCTTTAAGGTGCACTGTGTGTTGAAGCCAATAATGTTTCAAAGCCAATTAAATACTTCTTAAAATGTGTTTGTGTATTAAAGTCAACATTTGTTTGGAGACAACCTTCGTTTGAAGTAACTATGGATGAATGCAACCTTGGATTGAAGTCAACTATGAATTGAAGTAAACCTTGCATTGAAGTCATCCTTGGATTGGAGTCAACCATGGATTGAAGTCAACCTTGGATTGAAGTAAGCCTTAAGTTAAGCTTTGATTGAATTCAACTTTTTATTAAATTCAACCTTAGATTAAAGTCAACCTTGCATTGTAGTCAACCATGGATTGAAATCAACCTTGTTTAAAAGTTAACATTGGATTGTGGTCAACCTTGGATTGATGTGAATCATGGATTAAAGTGAACCATGGATTGAAATCAATCTTGGATTGAAGTCAACCTTGGATTAACTTTAACCTTAGATTGAAGTTAACAATGGATTCAAGTAAAACATGTATTAAAGTCAACCTTCATAAAAAGTCAACTATGGATTTAAATCAACCTTATTCAAAATAAATAAGAAAATAAACTAATAATAAGAATAAGAATAATTTAGTATATTATATTTTTTTAATTTTTATTATATTTTATTAAGTATTTGATTTTTATTAATTACTTATTCATATTTTTCATAAATAAATATTTATATTTTCAATAATAAGAATAATAATAATAATTCATCAAACCTAATCTTCAACTTGCCATTTACTAGCAAACCATATTAATTAATAATATGGCTTATATAAACTAAACCTATATCAATCACTTTTAAATGTAACCATAATTATTATAAATCAACTAAATTATATAAATCATATTATTAATTAATATAAATTATTCTTAACTATAATTAAGAATAAATATAAAATAAATAAACAATTATAATGTTAATTTTTTTTTTAAATTGGCTTTTAAAATTGACATACATATATAAATACATAAGTAATTTGTTTAATCTTCAAATGGTTTTTGTTCTCTGCATGCAATCATTGAAATGTAAAGTTTACAGTAAACCTTTATATTTCTTGTCATTTACCTATCATAAATAAGATAAACGATGTTTGGATACCAACGCTGCGATTTTTCACAAACAACACCAGTTTATCAATTCGGATTGTCAAATTCAAGAAGATCAAAATTGAAGCAGTTCCATCGTAGTGTCAAGAAAAGTGCTATTTTATAAAACAGACATGGAATAAGTACGCGATGGAGGCAAGCCCATAAACTTATACCACAATTATACCGATACACAAGCCACGTCGTAAACTTAAAGCAAATTGGGTGCCGCGAAATAGCAATAAAACATTTATTATATATATATATATATATATATATATATATATATATATAATCCTTTGGAATTTCGTATTATTTCCAGTATAGTTACATTACCATCTTACCAGCTGGTATACAGTCCCCTCGAGAGCAAGATGTTATCATTTTGAAAACTTCACACGTTAAAGCAGAAGGCACTAAATTAACTACGCGGTATTTATGGCGATCAAGGAACGAAGTACATGGGATTCGGAAGCTTGAATGTACGAGAACCCACTCTACTCCCAACAATATCCGTCCATTGATCTCCAACATTGCCCCATAAACGATACCCATTCTTTATCAATTCCTTTCTCTTGCCCGACTTGAACACTACTGCGCTCTTTCCTTTCTCGCTATGTTCTCTACATTCATGTATCATCAACGTGAAGCCCAGAACGTTACTCCCATACATACATACACATATATATATCAACAACAACAACAACAACAAGCCTACAACGATAGTCTAGTTTCATCACATACTAATGAAAATGAATAAATATACCTTAAAATGAACCCAGCATAGAAAATAAATATACCTTAAAATGAGCCCAGCATAGGTTGTATACCCATTTTTAGAAAATAAATATACCTTAAAATGAGCTCAGCATAGGTTGTATACCCCTGCAAAATGAGATTTTCTTCTGTAATGTTACGCAGAGATTCATCCCGATGTATTGAGATGCTTATACAGACCCAGAACAGCAGGCAGAGAAACAGATTTACGACTTACTGCCCAGTTGTTAAAGGAAACAGGGTCGAAGGGCATTCCGCTGTAAAATCAGTCCAACCCCATAAGAAGTAGAATTGATTTCACATATTAAAATATTTCCATCTACGTTCAGCGTTATTATAACTTAAGAGCTTTATTATAAGATTGCAATGAGATTGAGATTGGTAAGTTCAGGTAAAGCAAACTGTCAAAGACCGATTTTTGATGCAAGGCTATTGGAGATTAAAACTTGTTGTTGGAGATTAAACTGTCAAAACTGCTTTTGGGAGGTTAATCTAAATTTAATCATATTAAGCATTGGTACAACCTAAACAAGGTGCCATCCATGTGAAAGCGAGCTTATCTCTAACTCTCGCAATGCGCTCTACCTTAAGAGATTATACCCCTTATTCACTTGTTCGTCCTCATATTGGTGGTAGTCAATTGCATTAACGTTGCATGGCAAATGGGTGTATTTCATTTTTATCCATGTGATTTTGACAACTTAAATATCCCTAATTTGTAGTTTGTTAAACCAAAGTTTTCCAACAAATCAAAAACATTACAGCAAACAACAAAAAATCATAAAACATTACAACAAACAAAAACAAATTAAAAGATTGCAATGAGATCTAAATAAGAAAGTTAGACGGTTTACCCAAACTTTCTCCCCATTTAATATTCGAGATTGGACAAGGCCGTATCATCCACATCCTGTTAGCTTAAATTTTCGATTCTGAACAATTGCAGAATAAAACTCTGAAACATAATCGAAATACCAATACCAATAGATCATACCTCCGGCCATTGATGCTACTTGACTTGTTGTAGAAGATTTCCCTGTTTCACAACGAATTTCAGCTTCCTGTACGGTTCTTCCAAGCTCTGCTTTCTCTTTCTTGATGGTGTAAAACTGAAGGGGATTGAGATTGTGAGCTTGGGGACCAAGAGGGGTTTTATATAGCCAAGCTCCCATCAAGCTTCTGTGGGCTATGTGTCGTATGTTCCACAAATCTAGGTGATGGACCACTCCAACAGCTCCCAAAAGAAAATGGTTGCCAAACCAAATGAAGCATTGGCAGCTGAATGGATGAAGAAGATGAACAGTCGGCCCCCTGAATGGACGCGAATGCGGGAGCTTACATTCTTCCACTTGGTCCATACTTCCAAACTTAATGTCTCATCTTAAAACCTATTGACAATCTCTATTAAGTAATAGATACAAGAATCATGGCGATAAGTCCTCTTATGACAAGTATTACCTTCCATGTATTACTATGTATTTATTGCTATTGTAATTTATGTGGCAACAATTTCTTAATGAATAAACCTTATGTTCATTCTTGGTCCTCATAGATGAATTTTCTTAAATTAAATTAAGGTGCACATATGTATGAGAAAAAATAGCAATTAAGAATTTCATTAAAAATAACATTGTCCATACAATGAGAAACTACATAATGGAACCAAGTCCCATATTCATTACATGATCCTTGAATTTAAACGGTGTCATGCCCTTAGTCAAAGGATCAGCGATCATCAACTCAGTGTTGACGTGCTCAATGACCACTTTCTTTGCTTTAACACGTTCCCTAATGGCTAAATACTTAATGTCGATGTGTTTATTTTCACTCCCACTTTTGTTGTTTTTAGCCATAAAAATAACAGTTGAATTGTCGCAATACATTCTCAATGGCTTAGAGATAGAATCCATAATTCTAAGCCCAGAAATGAAACTCTTAAGCCATACACCATGTAAAGTAGCTTCAAAACAGGAGACAAACTCGGCTTCCATAGTGGAAGTGGCAATCAAGGTCTGCTTTGCACTCCTCCATGATACAGCTCCACCGGCCATCATAAAAATATATCCTGATGTTGATTTGCATGAATCAACACATCCAGCAAAGTCAAAATCTAAGTAGCCAATTACTTTCAAATTGTCCGTCCGTCTATACATAAGCATGTAGTCTTTAGTTCCTTGAATATACCTCATTACTTTCTTTGCAGCTCTCCAGTGGTCTATACCTGGATTACTTTGATATCGTCCCAACATTCCCACAACAAATGCAATGTCAGGTCTTGTGCAGACCTGAGCATACATTAGGCTTCCGACAACATAAGCATATGGAATTTTCTTCATTTGTTCCCTTTCAAGGTCGTTCTTCGGGCATTGGTTCAAATTGAACCTATCACCCTTCATAATGGGAGCTATACTTGGTCAACAATCCTTCATATGAAATATCTCTAAAATTTTATTAATATAGGTTTCGTGAGACAGACCTAAGAGGCCTCGAAATCTGTCTCTATGGATCTTAATGCTAATGACATAAGATGCCTCACCCATATCCTTTATATCAAAATTTTTAGAAAGGAATTGTTTCACTTCATGCAGCATACCCTTATCATTGGTTGCTAGCAAAATGTCATCCACATATAAAACAAGAAAACAAATTTTACTCCCACTAACTTTCAGGTATATACACTGATCCATAATGTTTTCTGCAAAACCAAAAGAAGAAATTACACTGTGGAATTTTAAATACCATTGGCGGGATGCTTGTTTTAAACCGTATAAGGATTTCTTGAGCTTGCAAACCAATTGCTCACCATCACTAGAGGGGAATCCTTCAGGTTGTTTCATATAAACCTCCTCCTTTAGATCTCCATTTAGAAAAGTCGTTTTCACATCCATTTGATGCAATTCCAAGTCGAAATGGGCTACTAATGCCATAATAACGCGCAAGGAATCTTTCTTAGATACATGAGAGAAAGTCTCCATGTAGTCGATTCCTTCTTTCTGAGTGAATCCTTTAGTAACAAGTCTAGCCTTGTATCTCTTAATGTTGCCCAATGAGTCTTTCTTTGTCTTAAACACCCATTTACATCCAATGGCTTTTGCACCATTAGGCAACTCAACAAGATCCTAGACTTTGTTACTCTTTATAGAATTCATCTCTTCCTTCATGGCATCGTACCATAATTCTCATTCTTTGCAATTCATGGCTTGTGAAAAGGACTCGGGATCATTTTCGGCTCCAATGTTAAAGTCAGATTCTTGTAGATACACAACATAATCATCAGGAATTGCTGATCTCCTTGTTCTAGTAGATCTTCTTAATGTTGTATCACTATCTTCTTAAGAAGTATGTGGTACAACTCGTTGTTCAAAAGTTCTTGGAAACTCTTGAACTACCTGATCTACTAGAATGCCGTCAGCAGCTTGTGGAACTTCAACAACTGGTTGTTCAACACCAGTTTGTACTTGAGGGATGCTGTGAACAATAACCAATCTATCACTTGAGGTGTAAGGTTGAGATTCTGAATGATCCTGCTCGAAAACTATGTTCCTGGTTAGATCGCTCCCATTGATCAAGTCATTTTCAAGAAATTTTGCATTTCTCGATTCCACAATCCTAGTGCTATGAGATGGACAGTAAAATCTGTAACCTTTAGACCTTTCAGCATATCCAATGAAATACCAACTAATGGTCCTTGGGTCAAGCTTCTTTTCTTGTGGATTATATATTCTCACCTCGGACGGGCATCCCCAAACGCGCATATGTCGCAAACTCGGTTTCCAACCTTTCAATAATTCAAATGGCGTTTTAGGAACGGCCTTGGTTGGAACTCAGTTTAATATATACACTGTCGTCTTAAGTGCTTCAGTCCACAAGGATTTAGGAAGATTGGAGCTGCTAAGCATACTCTGCACCATGTCCAATAAAGTTTGGTTTCTTCTTTCCGCTACACCATTCTGGTCGGGTGAATTAGGCATGGTGTATGGGCAACAATCACATGCTCTTGAAGAAATTTAGCGAATGGCTGAGGTGCTTGTCCATCTTCTCTGTATCTACCATAATATTATCCACCTCTATCTGATCTCACGATCTTAATTTGCTTGCCGCATTGTTTCTCTACTTCAGCCTTAAATATCTTAAAGGAATCTAATGCTTTGTCCTTTTTATGAAGCATGTAGAGATACATATATCGTGAGTAATCATCTATAAAAGAGATGAAGTATCTCTGACCATGTGAGTCCATCTCTAGACTACATATATTAGTATGTATGATCTCTAATATGTCCGAACTCCTATTGGCACCTTTCTTTGACTTGTTGGCCTGCTTTCCTTTTATGCAATCCACACAAGTCTCAAAATCAGTGAAATCCAGAGTATTAAGTACTCCTTCATTTACCAATCTTTTAATTCTTTCTATGGAGATATGACTTAACCTCCGATGCCATAATTTAGAGGAATCTTCATTAATAACACATCTTTTAGTGTCAGTGTGAACATGCATTGAATCATAAGTGACATTGTTTTGTTTATTAATGCAGTAAAGATCATCAGACAAAATACCATTCCCAACATAATCAGATTTATAAAATAAACTGATGGATGTTTTTGAAAAGTTAAAGGAATATCCAAAATGTACAAGTCTTGAAACTGAAATCAAGTTTCTAGAAAAACTTGGAACACAAAAGGCCTGTTTTAATTCTAAAACAAAGCCACTGCTTAAAGTTAAATAGCATGTTCCTATAGCTTCCACATGCGAGCCCATCTTGTTTCCTGATAAGATGCTTTGCTCACTTCCCACTAGCTTCCTTAGGTTTTGCAAACCCTGCAAGGAATTTGAAATGTGAATTGTTGATCCAGAATCAAACCACCAAGTGTTAATATTGGCATTGACCATATTAGATTCATAACAAACAAACGAGATTGCATTACCTTTGTCCGCAAGCCATTTTTGAAATTTTTTGCATTCCTTCTTCATGTGTCCCTTCTTTTTACAGAAGAAACACTTGGAAACCTTCTTAATATCAGTTTGGGGAGGTACTTTACCTTTCCATTTCTTATTGGCTTGAGATTTGCCCTTCCTCTGCGTTGCCAGTATTGCACTTTCTCCTAGTTCCATCACCAGTCTTTCTTCCTCTTGAACACACATGGTCATGAGTTCATTTATTGACCATTTATCCTTATGTGTGTTGTATGAGATTTTGAAATGTCCATATTGATGCAGAAGGGTGTTCAGGATGTAGTGCACCAGGAAAGACTCTGATATTTCAACCTCGAGTTTGTTCAATTGAGCCACATTGTCCCTCATTTTCATGATGTGCTCACGCACACCTTTCACACTGGTGAGCCTTAGAGATGAGAACTTCATGATTAGGGTGCTTGCTAGTGCCTTGTCTGAAGTGACGAATTGATCATCAATGGCTTTTAGCAAATCTCGGACCCTTTCATGCTGATAAACTGAACCACGAATACCAGCTGAAATTCTAGTCTTAATGAACATCATGCTTAAACGATTAGATTGCTCCCATCGCTCATAAAGCGCGATGTCCGTTGTAGTGCTGGTATTGGTGAGTGCTGGTGGTTCATCTTTCCTAATAGCATAATCTATGTCCATCCATCCCAAATGAAGGAGAATTCTCTCCTTCCAGACTTTATAGTTATCTCCCTTAAGTTCAGGGATATCAAAACGAATTTTAGAGATATTTGCAGGTTCTACAACTGCATAAAATAAAGATCACATGCTTACGTTAAAATTGAGACCAAATAAAATTTCATGTTTTACCAATGTAAATTCATGCTTTAATATTGAATCTAATGACATAAAAATTTCCTGCGGCCTAAATTTTTAATTCAAGCTGATTCAAATATTCTTTATGATAAAACTATTAATTCATAATTCCCGTTGGTAAGTTATGAATAATTTAATATTTTATCCTAATTAATTACATAAATATAATAAAAATTCCTGTGGGATACAATTTATTATATTTAGTATAATTAATTACAATTAATGTCTAAACTTTCTTTATAATATTAATTAATTAGAGATGCTGTAGCTATTCTCTAATTAAATATCATATAGATCACTAAACATTATTACTGTTCACAAGCTTCAAATGAACAGGTCTGAATGAGACTGGCAGCTTTAACAATGTACAATGTAGCTTCAATAATAGATAGACAAAATAAGAAATTCTCCATGTAAAAATAAGAAATTCTGAAATAAAATCCATTACTTTCATATAAAATAAATAATCAACCAGCGACTCAATGAAGCCCTTTTCCCAATAAGTATTCGATGCATAATTTACTGAAAAACACCAGGAACTTAGTACAAAATATGGGATATTTGAGCAGTTATTTGCAGCATTTGACCACAATCACAAGAATCCTAGATCAATGGCAAGCTTTTCAAAAACACTGATGAGAAATATAGCAGGGTATTATAGACCTATTTGGTCTAAGTAAGCATGGCAAAAAAGTGTAAGTGAAACTGTCAGGTCAATCACCAAAATAGGCCGTTTGGGTTTGCCTAAAATAAAATAAAAAACTGGAATGTTTGGCATGGGATTGACTCCATTGATTGAAGCCGCCCAGCCTCTTTAGATTTCAACCAGCAGATATAGTAAACAAAAAAATACATAGAAACAGGCTCTTGAAATATCCATTTCTTCCACATAGATGTTAAGGCCATGTCGTGGAGTTCCATATGGTTTTTATGGTTTTTCAAATGCGATTTTGAAAGAATTTTAAAAAATTCAAATTACAATATTTAAATTCTTAAAATATGGATGTTTCCAATCTATTTATGAATTAAGGATTATATTTGTACCTGCAAATTTAAAAAAAAATCCATAAACTCCAACAAATTGAAATGCTTGCGTTTCTAAACTTCTTCAAATCAAATATAGGGTTTGGCCTAAAATGATATATACCCAAAGCAACATGCCTATTTCAAAACCTAAGCTTTGAGTCGTTGAAGTCTTGAAGTCTTGCAGGCTTCTCATCTTGTTTTCCTTAAAAGCAGGTAGCATACTCGGCATAAACAAACCACTATCCTCCATTCAAATGCTATAATTTGACAGTCTCATAATAAAACAACGCAGTGTAAAAACACAAAACATCTAAATCTGAAGTTTTACAATCAAAACGTAATCACATGGTGGAAATATATACACACCCCATGCAGATGTAAAGTGATTCATCAAATGCATACAACAACTGGAATTACACTCATGCCTAATTCATATATGGAATGATTCAAATACAACGATTGGAAAATTCATTCACGCCCATCGCAGATCTGGAATGATTATAAAATTGCATACAACGATCAGATATACATACCCAATTATTGGATCTGTGAAGAACATCAAACACATATAATATGGAATGCATACCAAAAAGTTGGAACACGGAATGGCTGGAACGAATACCAAAATACTAGATCATGCAATGGCAGGAAACACAATCCTAATCGCAGGTGAAGAACATCAAACACATATAATATGGAATGCATACCAAAAAGTTGGAACACGGAATGGCTGGAACGAATACCAAAATACTAGATCATGCAATGGCAGGAAACACAATCCTAATCGCAGGTGAAGAACATCAAACACATATAATATGGAATGCATACCAAAAAGTTGGAACACGGAATGGCTGGAACGAATACCAAAATACTAGATCATGCAATGGCAGGAAACACAATCCTAATCGCAGGTGAAGAACATCAAACACATATAATATGGAATGCATACCAAAAAGTTGGAACACGGAATGGCTGGAACGAATACCAAAATACTAGATCATGCAATGGCAGGAAACACAATCCTAATCGCAGGTGAAGAACATCAAACACATATAATATGGAATGCATACCAAAAAGTTGGAACACGGAATGGCTGGAACGAATACCAAAATACTAGATCATGCAATGGCAGGAAACACAATCCTAATCGCAGGTGAAGAACATCAAACACATATAATATGGAATGCATACCAAAAAGTTGGAACACGGAATGGCTGGAACGAATACCAAAATACTAGATCATGCAATGGCAGGAAACACAATCCTAATCGCAGAGGAACACGATAAGTTGAAGTATCAGGATTTCAGCGATTCATATCCAATGCAGACACACAGAGAAAACCCTACAGTGGTAACTACATACAGAACACCAAGGCAGAGATAACTGCTCTAATACCAACTGTTAGCTTAAATTTCCGATTCTGAACGAATGCGGAATAAAACTTTGAAACAGAATCGAAATAACAATACCAATAGATCATACCTCCGGCCATTGATGCTACTTGACTTGCTGTAGAAGATTTCCCTATTCCACAACGAATTTCAGCTTCGTGTACTGTTCTTCCAAGCTCTGCTATCTCTTTCTTAATGGTGTAAAACTGAAGGGGATTGAGCTTGTAAGCTTGGGGACCAACAGGGATTTTATATAGCCAAGCTAGCATCAAGCTTGTGTGGGCTATGTGTCTTATATTCAACAAATCTAGGTGATGGACCACTCCAACATCTCCCAAAAGAAAACGGTTGCCAAACCAAATGAACCGTCTGCAGCTGAATGGACGCGGATGCGGGAGCTTACACATCCAACACCCACGCATCCCTACCATCGCCGACCAGCCTAATTTCTTCTGTGTAAGTAACGATAGAGTCTACTGCTTGGAGAACTGTCCACCAATTCCTTAAATTATTCAATTCTACGTTCAGCCTCCAGCTCGAGCAATCCGTCTTGTTCTGATCTGCGGCATGACGTAATTCGGCAGCGGCCTCAAATTTACAGCAAATGCTTGTATTGATAAACAATCGTGCCAGAAAACTCCACGATATAATAGAGTACCTCTTCATGATATTGCAGTTCAACGAATAATTAGATATACAGGAACTCAGGGTTATGGCTATCTACGCTGAAACTTATCGGCTGTCTCTATGACCAGTAAAACATAACTTATTGAAATCAATCAGGCGAACTTTACTGACAGATTGCAGGGCGCCTCGTAGCTTTTTAAGCCACATTAAAAGCAACCCACCAATGAAAGCATTTATCCAGAAGCCATCGAATAACGTCGATACCTAATAGCCTGGGCACACCTTGAATGCCTTGTTCCCCACTACTTTTTCCACGTCTACAGCACAGTCACCTGGACTACAGATTATTTGGTCAAAATGGGCCATTTAGACTCAACACTTGTCATTCTACCCCATCCACTCACCCTCAAACTATAGATTCATGATACATTATCGCCATGATTTCATATGGAAATGACCATTGAATTTGGTTGCGCGCAGAAAGTGACTGAAATAATTGGAAGTTGTCTTGTAGTGGTTAATTTAATATCTGCACGAAAATTGAAGGTAAGGGACATGGAAATTCAAGGGTGAGGTCCATATTCATGTAGAATTTCCAATAATTGTGATGGGTCAGTACGCATTTGGAGATTGTAATCTTATAATCTGACTCTTACATGACAGATGAACAGTAGCGCACAAGTGGAGGTACTGTTGATTACCTTTCATTTTCTCAGGAGAGTGCAACAACCAAATCTCCCAGCGACCTAAGCTACATCCATTAAATTATGTATTACATATATTGTAATTTTATTAATGTTATTGCATCGAGGTGCTAGTGGACATAAAAAACATTATGTTAACCGACATAAAAAAATTATATTGTAGATTACTGTTAATGATTACTAGAACTGCTAAACTCTTTTTAAAAGATATTCAACATTCTTGGAAGATTTTAACCTTTTTATTTTATTTCATTTTAATTACTTATAAAATAATTTTAAAATAATTTAAATTAACTAAAGATTCTAGCCTTTTTCTTTTATTTCTTTTTTAATTACTTATAAAATAATTTAAATTAACTAACTTTCTTTATAATTCAAGGTAATGATAATAAAACATTTTTTTATAATAAAATTTAGATATATTTTGGTGTGGCTTTAGTGTAGAATTTTGATATGGTTTATTGATTAAAATAAAGGAGTGTCATCCAAATAACATTGATGGGATCAATGTGTGTTTAATCTAACACTACACCAACAAATTTGCTAAAACAAAAAAGAATATAGAAAAAAAACATGTCACCTGATTTATCAAATAATAAAACTAAATGAAAAGTAATTAAAAGATCCATGTTAAACCCTAATTTACCAAACACTAAAGAGATCAAAATGTTTGAGGTGTAATTTTTTATGAACGTTTGAGAATTTAAGATAAAAATAACTCACACCTAAATAAATTGCATCCCTCTGTGTGCTTTCTAGATCCAGGTTTAAGATGGATCTATGCTGGTTTATTTAATATGTTTCATTTATGAATATTTATATTAATTTTTATCTAACAATAATAACCATATTTCATTATCCACTAATAATCTGATCTACATCAAGTAAGATAGTATCCAGAGTCAGAACACTATCCCTTCGTCTTCTGTAGGGGAAAGTGGCAAAACTCAAAGTATGGATGTTGATGGTTATTAGCAGGTAAAGTCCAACAAACATAACAAATCCTCATTTCCAGTTTGTTGGGACAAACCTGGCGGAGTAGTGAGCCCCGCTCCTTGAGTTAAGTGCTTCAATAAAGCCAAAGTTGTGGCCAACTTCTTTTCATGGTCGTAGTTAAACGCCGGCACTGAGAGATAATGTCTTTTGTAAACTAGCAAACCATAATGTGGCCATAATGTATATCAATCCATTTTAAATGTGTGGCCATGGTTGATACTCTCATATCTACATATATAAGTCATATTATTAATAAATATGGCCTCCTAGTATAGTAGATGTGAATATGTGTGTTCATGTTATTTGGATCAATTTTCCATAACAATGTTTAATATTATTTTTGAATAATATAGAAGTATATTAAATTAATTACAGTAATAGTAGTTTATACCTTAGAATTTGAATACCATCCATGTTTTTCCTAGATTGCAGGAGAATGGGACAAGTGTACTGTCTAGATTGATTATATGGTTGTCTTTCAAAATTCGTAATAAACAATTTTAAAACCAGCACAACCACTTAATTTGTAGTTGGTGAAAGCGGATAGAACACATGTTAACCATGCATTCATGCATCAAGTGAGTTATAACCATCATTTATTTTTTATATTTATTTTTTATCTCTAGCGTTCTTCTACTTATCTGCCATGAAGTGTTGATTTTTACATTTTTTATATTGTTTAGTTCAATTTTTGAATGATTTCCATATAATCAATCTCAAGCTCGTACACTTGTCTCATTCTCATGCAATCTTGGAAAAGTATAGGTAGTAGTCCATCCCAAATTCTCATTTAAAAACACTTATCCGCATAAAAACCTAAAATAGTTCTTGTGATAAGTGCACTTAATGAGATGGTAATATGTAGTGGGTATGACAATGGAACTCCATCTAGGAGCTAGGAGTCCAGCTAATGTGCGCAGGGTTTAATTGAACTCCAATAGCAGTTGGGAGTTAAGCTAATGTGTTTTTCGAGTGATAGTATAACTACTAATAAAATCCGATAAACTTCTATGAACTCATGAGATAAATGCACTTAAAGGCATGGTAATGTGCAGTAACATGTAACTTATTCACAGAACTTAACTTGTGTACTGTAAACTAGCCACAAGTTAAATGACTTTGCTAGTATTTATGTTTTTTTGCAAAAGTTCTTAATGTCCATCCCAAACTCTCTTGTGCACGTTCCTATAACAAAAGGTTGTAATGTCAGTCCCAAAATCTGTTCCCATAACAAAAGGTGTTAATGTCCATCCCAGAGAAGGGCCATAATCCATGAACTTTTATAAAACAAAACTAGGTCTTTCAAGAAACCTATTCCCAAAAACAAATATTCCATCGGCTTTTACAAAACAAAATTAGGTCCTTAAAAGAAATTGTTCCAAAAAAAATTAATGCATTGCATGTTATGAGAAATACATTCAATTCTATCGAGACTAACGTTGAAAAAAAAGCAAAAAAGTCTACAAATGGAGTTCTATAGATTCCCTTTCCACTCCATTAAAGAATTCACATGAATAAAAAGAACCTTCCTCTAACTCGATGATTTGTTTAGAAAGAGTGCTTGCTCGAGTATTCCACTCTCTCTATGTATGTGAGAGAATGAAGTCCATTCAAAATATTGGAGGGAGAGTTGAAAGACTAAGTGCTAAGTTGCAACATTGATCTGCTTATTAGCTTAGTCTTTAACAATTTCTGAATCTCCCAATATTTGCAGTTTCTTAATGTGGTGTCTTGAGGCTGAAAAAAGGAGAGTCCACGCCACATAAAATTTATCCTTCATGTTTGAACTTCTCCGAGCAATGTACTTGACATGAATATAATGAGATTGATTAAGATAAATGACCACCCTTATACCAAATTTGGTTGGGTGACATTTCCTAGTTTTGTCAAAAAAATCTTCAAGGGATTTCAAAGTATAGCATAGGAATAATGAGAATGGTGCAAACCTTGGATTTATGCTCCACCTTGTGTTCAAGAGACAAGTTCTACACTAAGTTGGTTGATACCTCAATCGATATAGACTTGTCCTAAAATAACCCAATTTTCCAAGCCCCCGATACTACATAAATCATATGAAAAGGAAGAGATTTAAAGCATGGAATTGATGCATCCATGAACCATTCTCAAACACAGTCTATGAATGCTTGCTTGGAACAAGAATATTTTAAGTGAAAATTTCCAAGAAGGATGTGTCATACATTGAACATAATTACAAGATAAAAAAGATGCTAAGTAGATTTTGCTTCAGATTTCCATAAATGTAACCTGTTCAGACCACACCATGGAACCTGTGCAGACCACACCATTTGCATTTATTGTAGTTGTACCAAGTAACAAGCTTGTTCTTTAACACAAGCCACTAGGTCAATATTTAGCAACAGTATGTGCTAGGATCAATATATGCAACTTATAAGGTATCTAACTACTGGAAACCAGGAAATGGAAAAAAAAAATAAACTAATTCCTATTGAGTGATAATAAAAATTTTCTTTAAAGACAAAATATCTTAGGATGCTACCCATAGACATGCCCCCCTACCCTTTCCCAAGCTAGAAAGGCTCACCGAAAACTAGTTAGGTTTGTCACTATGTGGGAAGTTTAAGAGTACATGAGAAAGGATTGCTTTTAGGTCTCATAGTTGTGAATCAAGCCAAACATATTAAGGTTTGGATAACCTTTATATAGCATTAAAACATGAATTGAATTATTGGAATAAATAAAATGCACGAAATAACATGTGACGAAGTAAGTGCTGAAGGAAATGTGTATAAAAAAAACTATTGGAAACAATAAAATAAATTATAGGAACTACTGCTAGATTCTATAAGAAAACATGGCATTCATAATTTGTAATGTAGTTGCAATCTGATCTATGCTAAATTAACTAACCATTGTTAAGAATCGTGTATCACCTCGAAGGGGGAACTCCCTGAACCTAAAATAAATATTAACTACTCATAATATAAGGTAAACATTGTTTGTTCATTAAATCTATTAATTATTCATGGTTAACAACAATGTACTATAAAGTAGCTACGAAACATATTGTATGTCTCAAAAATAGGAAATGATAGTTGAAATCCCTTGGGTTGTGCCTAGAGGCATTTATTTATTACAATTCAATAATAGATAATAATAATAAAATTGCATGGTATATTCTTGTCCCTATGATTTAGGTGTGGTGAGAGAAAGAATGACAATATGAAATATATGTGGTGGTACATGTCCTTAGAGCAAATACTTATGTGCTTAGATGCATATAGACGTCCTCCTTGGGTAATTTTAATTGGGATACAATATCAATAATTTTGCATCAGTGTTCCTTAATTGATATGCTATTTGACTCATATCAATACATAGATTTTTGTTCCACTAAGTTAGATCAATTTTAATTAGAAACCAAGAAAAGTTAAGCAAGAAAATAACACTTCACAATTAACATTCTAGTTGCTAAGCATGTATGACAACCTCAAAGGTTCAATTCTTATTCAATTGTTGTCCCTTGCTTCATCAGTGTGTTCCTAGTGAGAAGTGGGATTACTACCTACTAAAGTGAGGTCTATCATCCCTCCCAACTTGAAGGATTGCACACCCTTTTGCAACTTACTTCAAATGAAGATAGGGTTCTTTACCTCTCTTCCATAATAAGAAACCACCCTTATGACATCCCCTTCTTATAGTAGCCTAGACGTTACTCCTCTTGCACCCATTTCTTCTTTTCCCCATTCTCATTTACTTATTTAATTTTACTGATTGGAAGCAACAAAAGTAGACTATGTTTTTAGTCCTATTCATTCTAGTATTTTCCTCTCAAGATTTTTTTTTGTACAGTTGGGCTCTAAATAGGGAAAGCTACATGCTAGAAGGAGAATGTGCTTCTCTTCCTTTTAGGTCTAGTGATAATATTTCCCATATGTCTATGACTATGGAATTTTCTTTTATTCCCTACAAGGTTTCATCAATATGATTAATGACCTCATGTTGTTTTTCTTCTAAGATTGGGATCAATTCTTTATCAAAGTTCAAAATTATGTGAGCTTGGATGGACATAATTAGGGTTGGTAGCTTCAACTTTGATCCATAATCCATTAACTTATTCATCCAACCGATAGATATGCTTTTCATGTTCTCGTTCAATATCATTATGCATCCAGGATAAATATATATATATATCAGTTGCACATCCCCTACATATGGATTTGGAGACCATTTGTATGGATGGTGTAATATAAAGTTATGGATGAAAAATTCACATAACAGGTCCTTCTCTATCTTTGTAATATCTTGACATGCACACAAAATATCCTTTGGTGTAATAAGATTATGAGGTAATTGTTGTTTTGTCCTCTATAACTCAAATCTGCACCATTTTCCCCTTAAGATATCTGTATAGACCCTAGAAGGAGCTCTATAACAGACTATTTCTTCATAGACTTGAGTGATCATATCAATTACTCCTTTCAATTCATTTACTTTTTTGTTTCTCTCATGTAGTTCTCTTTTGGCATCCTCCAATTCTTCTTGGATTTCCTTTTTCCTCTATTCAAGACACTCCTAATTGTCAAAATATTGGATTTTAAGAATTTGCATTTCTTCTTGTAGTAATGTTACTTCATTGGAGAAGGTATTGTGGTCACAAGAGTAGGTATTGTGACAATTAAAAGAGCTCCAAGCCTCACACCTGGGTGCTTTCCTCTGTTCAAAATTGCAGATATTTTTTTAAATCTAACAATAGTTCAATTTAAAATTGATATACAATGTCAATTACAATGAATTCATTCATTTTGATTGTGGGAGTTGCACTTTTTGGTAAAGAGAATTATCAAGAATGGTTTTGCAAAGTTAAAAGCACTCTTTATTTTAATGACATGTGGGATGATATTTGTGAAATCAAATATGACAATGAGCCAGAGGAGCCTACACAACAAAAAATATGCAATATTGAAGAGTAAAGACAAAAAGATTATGCTCTAGATGCTTCCTCTGTCAGTGAAGAGGAAACCATGCATATAATTTCCTGTAATGCTACTTTTGTAACTTTAAAGAAATTCAGAGATCTTTATGACTCTCCTTCAAATATTGAAATCATTCAGCTATTAATGCAGTTATTTAATTTATTAAATTATTGAGATCTTCATGATTTACATTGAATTTTCGGTTCTTTCTCCGCTTCCGACTTCCGCCTTTCACAGGAGAATCCCAGGGTGCAGAAAAACCCAACATTCTTCCCGGTTTCAACTTCTCTCTTCTACCTCTCTCCTTCCACCTTCCACAGGCGGATTCTAGGGTGCAGAAACACTTAAGTCAGATGCCTTCTGACTCTGTAACTAGGATTCTAACCTCCATGATCATAAAGAAAATAGATTGAAACATACAAGGCATATACAGATGCAAATGCAGGAACATTTAACAATAGTAAACTCTAATGAAATTATTAACAAGCATTCATCATATTCAACATATTCATAAAAATATACATTGCATAAATAACACAACAAAGTACTTATATTTGAAGATGAAGTTGTCCCGCAACTAGCTATTTCGTTGCAACATTCCACCCAACTATAGGCCAGACATGTTCATCAATCTCTCAACACATCTGTCACCCCCAATCTGGGCATGAATTCCACAAGGAACTAAGGAACAACAAACTCACACATAGCCATATCACATCACACACAGTCAATCCAACCTCCAATTGGGTTTATCAGACTTTCCATCCAAGCCAACACACAGTTGGGTTTATCAGACTGTAGGCAACAAGCCAATACACTGTTGGGTTTATCAGGCTACACAACCAAGCCAACAATAGTTGGGTTTATTAGACTGTACACAGTCAAGCCAACATTTACATTAAGGACCATCCAAGTCAAGAGATGGGTTTATTAGGCTACACAACCAAGCCATCTCACTACTGGGTTTATCAGGCTTCTCAGCCAAGCAAGCATTCATAGTTGGGTTTATCAGGCTGTCCAGCCTAGGATTACATAGATGGCTAAAATGCACAACAAGACACAGCGAAGCCAACTACCAATTGGGTTTATCAGGATGCTCAACCAAGCCAATATCCAATTGGTTTTATTAGGCTTCCTAGCCAAGTCAATATACAATTGGGTTTATTAGGGTGTGATCCAAGCCAATCTCCTTTGGGTTTATCAAGTTGCTAAGGTAGTGGAAAGGTAGAATGTTTAATCTAGTGGCTCATTCAAGAGCTAGGGATAGCTCCACAAGATCTATTTGGCCTGGCATCTGCATTACCTACACCCCAACACAAGGAAGTATCCCCTTCTCTACTACATAGTCCCTTGGGCTATACCTTTCCTTATAGTGCTTTCAAGGCATGTAGAGAAGATTCACTAGCCACTCTTATATTTTTGTGAGGTTCCTCTCTTCACTAGGTTTATCAATCCCATTCAGCGTCTCTTCCACTCCTCAGTCTTGCATATAGTTCAGAACTGAACCAAAGTGCACATCACAACAAAACACAAGGTAACTCAACAACATAGGGCTCCACATTGTAACATAGATGAACAATTTTGCATAATACTATGTAACACAGAGAAACAAGGTCTCATACCACTCTCTAGTTCAGGATAACATTGTAAAACATAAACCAAGGTCTTGACAAAGGAAAATACTTACAGAACGCGTAGAAAAATGCTCTGAGACTCAAGATGGTGAATAACACAGAATGAATGTTCGATCTTGAACAATCATGACTGTGGGATAGAGAAGAATGAACAACCACCACCTAGAACAAGAACAAAACTTTCTCGCAGTTGAGGGAAAATACAGTCTAGCACGCATCCACGTGCTTACTTTCTTTAGAAGTAAGAACATGGCTTATGTAGACTGTAGGCTTGCTCAGCCACGAAATCGACTACCATTCCTTGCTCTGCCCAAGGCATTAATTGCCTCAACCGCTCTTTTGAAAGAATTGAATGATTGAGGACAAAGGGAAAAAAGGTAGCTGAGGGTTTATGGGTTCCCCCATTGATATATAGTCTCACTCTATGGCTCAAGAGTTTGACTATCTCCCCTCCCTATTCCTTGTGAAATCGTTCCCCCATCTCTTATGTTCAAGTGCATAGCTAGCTATGGTATTTTTATTAAATTTTATATTTACATGATGACGTCAAAATATGTTGTGCTTTACTAGTACTATAACCATAGTTATCAACCTTGATCACCTATACACAAACACCAAATCAATGGCAGGGCCTTGGCCTTGAGATCCTTGCCATGATTTAAGAACAATATATACATCATGTACAATTTCAATACCATGGGGTCAAAACCGAGGTGTTACATTCCCCTCCCCCTTAATTAGCATTGTCCTTAGTGCTTTACAAAATTGAACAAAATTGGATGTTCCAATCGCATGGCATCCTCCATCTCCCATGTAGCCTCATCCAGACCATAGTGCTTCCACTGCACCTTGACCTGTCCAACGACTCGATTCCAGAACGTTGTGGCCTTCCTGTCGAGGATGCGCAATGGCTCAGTTTGGAACTCTCCCTCGAGTTAACAGGAAATGAAATTCTATATGCAAATGGCCCTATTCTTTCAAGCACTTCAAAAGGCCCACAATATCTAGGTGACAACTTGGAAAAAATTCCAAGCTTCAAGGAACTCTTCCTTGGCCTCACTCTGAGGTAAACATGATCCCCAACACCGGAGTCTCTATTCACTCTATGCTTGTCTGCGTAGCTTTTCTATCTATCTTGGGATGCTTTCAGGTTCTACCTGATATTGGAAACCTCTTGCTCCATTTCCTTGAGATATTCTAGACCAAGCACAATCTTGTTCACTGGATTATCCCAAATCACTGGTGTCCTACAACTTCTTCCATACAAGGCTTCATATGGACTCATTCCCAATTATGCTTGCTATCCATTATTATATGCAAAGTCTACCAAGTTGAAATAATATTCCCACTTAAATGGTTTGTCCATCACATACATGTGAAACATGTCTTCAAGCACTTGATTAACTCTCTCTGTCTGTCCATTAGTTTGAGGATGGTAGGAAGTGTTGAAGTTGAACTTTGTACCCAAATATGCAAACTGACCCTTCCAAAACTTGGAAGTGAACTTTGGATCCTTGTCATAGATTATTGCCTTAGGAAATCCATGCAATCTGAAAATATCCTTCATGAATATTTTTGCAATGGAATCAGCCTTATATGTGGAATTAACCGATATAAAATGTTATTCCTTTGTCAACTTGTCCACCACAACCATGATGGAATCATGTTGTCTCCAAGTCATTGGCAATCCTGTAATAAAATACATGGAAATAAATTTCCATTTCCATTTTGGGACTGGAAAAGGATGCAATAAACCTGCTAGGTGTTGATGCTCAACCTTTACCTACTGACATTTCATGCACTTAGAAATATACTCAACANATGCAGTGTGGGTACTCGTTGGATGCGAAATCAAATTCCGCATCCAACGAGCTCTCCCAATCGAAATTTGAGTAAAAACACAGGGATATATGTCGAAAATATGAACAAAAAAAGTAGTTTCTTTTAATGACAAATATGCCAATTCAACCATTATGGTTGACTTATTTTATTGAAATTCTATTGGTTCTTGAATTCCAACTCACAAAAACTTATTTTGGCACGGTTTCTTATAAGGCCCATTTTAGACCCCAAATTTCCTCTAATGGTCCTTTTTCATTCCTGGCCAAAAATACTGCCTTCTGGATGTAGCAATTGTCTTCTAATATCCTGGGTGACTAGAATATGGAGCTTGATGGATCTCATCCATAACAATTCTCCTCAATTCTGCTACATTTGGAATATAAATTCTATTCTTATAGGTAAGAAGTTCATCTTCTTCCAATTTATATCCCACATACTTATTTTCAAGGCTTTGTTGCTGCAACTTTTCCTTTATCTACACATACAATTCATCCTCAGCAGTATGATTAATAATCTATTGTCTCAAATCTGATTAGAAAATACTAAGAGATGCCACATGCATTTCATGCACCTTCCTACTGAGTGCATCAGCCACTTTGTTTTCTTTTCCTTTTATGTGTTTGATTTCAAAATCAAACTTGCACAAAAACTCCATCCACCTAGCTTTCCTAGCATTTAGAGTTGGCTGATCAAAAAAGTACTTCATACCACACTGGTCTGTCCTTAGCTCAAATTTTCTTCCCATTAAGTAATGTCTCGACATCTTGAGAGCATGTACTATGGCTGCAAGTTTTAGATCATGAGTAGCATAGTTCTTCTCATGATCCTTCAACTTTCTGGACTCATAACATACCACGTGGTTGTGTTGGATAATAAATCCTCCAAGTCCTTGATTACATGCATCAGTACACACCACAAAGTATTCTTCTGGGTCTGCAATTTTCAGAATTGGTGCACTTGTAAGAATATTCTTCAACTGTTGGAAGATTTATTCACATCTTGGTGTCCATTCAAACTTTATCCCCTTCTTTTGTAAAGAAGTGATTGAATGCGCAACCTTGGAGAATCCTGTAATATCCTGCAAGACCCATAAAATATCTCACATCTATCACACTTCTTGGAGCTGGCCAATTCATAATGGCTTCAATCTTTTCAGGGTCCACAAATATGCCCTCCTCTAAGATAATGTGACCCAAATAATGAATTTTATCTTTATAAAAGTCACATTTTCTCAACTTTGCATACAGCTTATGATCCCTTAGAAATTGCAACGCCTGTCTCAAATGTTCTTCATGATCTTCTTCATTCTTAGAATAAATAAGAATGTCATCTAGGAAGACAAGAACAAACTTGTGCAGATACTTGCTGAAAACACTATTCATGGGACACATGAATGTAGCTGGTGCATTTGTGAGACCAAATGGTACCATTACAAACTCATCGTGTCCATACCTTGTTCTAAAGGTTGTTTTATGAATATCTTCATCTTTGATTCTTACATGATGGTAACCAGACCTCAAGTCAATCTTGGAAAATACATTTGCTCCTCTCATTTGTTAAAGAAGGTCATCAATTCGAGGTAAAGGGTATTTATTTTTCATAGTAACCTTTTTAAACTTTATGTAATCAATACACAACCTGAGTGTACCATCTTTCTTTTTGAAAAATAGAACTGGTGCTCCCCAAGGAGACAGAATTGGCATGATATACTTCTTTTCCAACAATTCCTACAATTGTATCTTCAGCTCTAGCAATTATGGTGTGCTCATCTTGTAGGGTGTCTTAGACACGGATGCTTCTCCAGGAACAAGGTCAATTGTAAAATCAATGTCTCTCTTTGGAGGATTTCGTGGAATCTCATCAAGAAAAACATCCATGAATTCCTGCAATACCAGAAAATCATCCAATCTAGGAGTTTCATTCTTTGCTGCCTCCAAAACATGGGTTGCATACAATCTGCAAACTTTTCTACAAAACTTCTTCAGCTACATTGCTGAGACCTTCCTAACAGAAATCACCTTTGGAATTTCTCTTACAACCCGTGGGTTTCCTTCTTCATCTATGAACTCAAAGGTCTTATTGTAGTATTCAATCTTTACTCTGTGTGCTTCTAACGAGTCCATTCCAATGAGGATATCATAGGAACCAAGTGGTAGAACATTCATATTTTCATAAGTGACTAACCCATCCATCTCTAATGGAAATTTCTCTACCACTTCACAAAATTTTCTCTTGGTTCTAGTGGCTAGTTGAGCTAACCATGATTTGCTATGCTTTAACTTCTTAAAAGCACCAATCTCAACAATTCTAGGAGTAATATAATTGTGAGTAAATCCAGGGTAAATAAAAATAGAAATAGATTGCTCAACAATATTACCTTCAACTTCAACCACAGCTGATTGATGATCTGGCTAACGGTCCTCTAGCACTGCATAAATTCTGGGAACGGTCCTTGCTACTTGACCCACATTTTCTGCTTCTTGAATGTTGTGAGCTTTCCTTACACATCCATTCTCAAGCGAACCATTCTTGCACATATGTTTTTTTCCACATCTCCAGCATTGGAGTGGTTCTCTGATCTCTTTTGGATCTCTTGGCATGTCTCCCATCACTCTAGATGGATTATTCACAGCTTGTGATGGATTCCTTTGTTGATTTCGGAAGTGAGAAGGTTTGAAACCTTTCTTTCTTTGGTCAAACTTTTCATTCTTATTGTCCTTCCATGCCTTATGGTAATTAGGTTTTCCTTTATTCTGATCATAGCAATACTTGGAATTCCTTATAGCATCTTTCAGAGTTCTAGGCTCATCAAACTCAATCATTTTCTTGTAAGACTGAGGTAATCCACTCAAAAAACACTGAATTTTCACTTTATCATCCTTGATGTGTCTGACATACCTCAGCAACTCAAAGAATTTGTTTGCATATTCTTCCATGGTCAGTTGCCCCAATTTCAGCTCATGGAACTCTTTAATCTTGTCATCATAGTACCTAGGATAGAGTTATTTCTGCTTGAAATAATTCTTGAACTACTTCCACACAATATTTCTGTCATTGATCTTCTTCACTTTCCTAAGGTGCTCCCACCATATAAATGCTCTTCCTTTCAGATTGAAGATGGCTACCATTGCCTTCATATTTCCAGAGTAGTCTTGGACTTGGAAATATTTCTTCATACCAAGAAAACAAGCTTTAGCTTCTTGACCAATCTTTACCTCACCATTAAAGTTAGGAGGCCTTGTCTTCTTAAATTCATCCCGTGAACTATTTCGGTAACACCTCTTTCTCCTATTCCTATGAGAGGAAGAGCTTGAACCCCTAGTGGATCTTTTAGAGTCAGATGATCCACTAGAAGACATTATTCTTCTTCTATCACTACTCTTACTTCCTTTTGGATTTATTGCCTAATGCCCAGAGTTCATCCACCTTTGGATTCTTGTCAAACTCTGCAGCATGGCTGCATTCAGTTGATTCTGCTCTTCCTAATATTTAATCATTCTTTCATTGTCTTGTTTGTAACTGTACATTTCCACCCATACGATTATCATGGTGCTTGAAAATTCTAGGGAAGTCTCTTTATATCTTCTTCAATTAGATTTTGCTCATCATTTCCAACTCGGATGTTTTCCCTCATAACATCTTCCTCACGCCCATAGGGATCTTGTGCATCATCCATGTTGTAGGTTCTCATGGCCATGCCCAAACCAACCTTTCCCCAATATTCATGATGAATCTACCAAAATGTGTTAATAAACACCATTGTTAGATGTGTGATAATCTCAGAATTCAAAAAATCACTTACTGAATGTTCACTGCAGGTGTGGACAGTCGAGATCGTGGTAGAACCAGATATACGGCCAAGGTGAATTTTGCAAGTAAAAGAGCAAGGAGGATAAAAAGGGTGATGAGTTGAGAAATTGGAAACTAATTGCCACGATAGAGATTAAGATCAACAGACAAGGTTGATCCCCAAACATATCAACAATTAATAGCAATTTTGCTGGGAGAACTAGCACGAACAAAGAAAATTTTGTTGTGCACGAAAGGAAATGTGCGTAAATGACATGTCCCCTCCCCAATGTATATCATGCTCGAAGATTGGAGGTATAAAAGTCACTTTTATGGAGCGTGATGGGTTAAAAGGGCCCGTATATTTCAACGGTCAGGATTTGGGTGAAGAAAGATAAATGGTTGTGGTTCATTTCGCTAATTAACTAGCAGGTAAGTTACTAGCAGGGGTTGGGCACGAAATATTTATGTACTTGGGTTCACCGTCAATTTGAAGTTCACTCTTTAATGAGTGTTGTTTGAGACATTTAGCCAGGTTAGTTAGATTTAGTAGTTCTGCTAAATAACACTCTATGTTGTTGCAACTTTCTCTCTGCAATCTATTTAACTTGGCCCATTTAGGCCCAATGTTGTAACTAATAGCTCTGTAAACTATTCACTTGGCCCATCTAGGCCCAATGTTGTAATTATTAGCTCTAATACCACACTGTAGTATCCCCTCTACCTTGATAATGCTTGGATACCACATTGTAGTTTCCTCGCTACCCTGATACTGCTCTGATATATCATGATGTCATGAACCTTGTGCCCATACACCTGACTAATATGCAGAATAATTTAAAACTTATCTTTACTATTTCTTTTAACACAGTCATAGTTGATGCACGGTTCATGTAACATCCTTTAGAATTTCACTCTTAGGCTTAAAAACCACTGTAACAGTCGTTTCGTCATCAACATATCCCTTTTTGTAACCGGAAAGGTCATTTCTGCACTGACACTGCCCTTTCTGCACTCTGCCTTCTGCATTCCCCTTTCTTCCTTCAACTGTGGAATCAGGAATAAGAAACATAGCATGTGACAGAGTCGTTTGAACCATGTTCTGGCTTCCGCCTTTCACCCTTCCTCCTTCCACACTTCGCGGGAATATCTTGGAAATCGTAAAACCAACTTTTTCGCCTTAATATTTTTCCCATTTTTTCCTCCCGCATTCTTCCTTCCGCGGGTGGATTCCGGGGTGCGGAAAAAACACTTTCTGCCTTGAATTTTCTGTTCTTTATCTGCTTTCGACTTCTGCCTTCCACAGGAGGATCCCGGGGTGCGCAAAACCTAACATTATTCCCTATTTCAACTTCTCTCTTCCACCTCCCACCTTTTTCCTTTCGTAGGTGGTCTCCGAGGTGCGAAAACACTCAAGTCAGATGCCTTCTAACTCTGTAACCATGCTTCTAGCCTCCATGATCATAAGCATAATACATTGAAGCATCTAAAGCATATATAGATGCAAATTCATAAACATTTAACAACAGTAAACTCTACTAAAATTATTAACAAGCGTTCATCATATTCATAAACAAATACATTGTAGAAATAACACAACATAATACTTATCTTTGAAGATGAAGTTGTCCTGCAACTAGCTATGTCGCTACAAAGTTCCACCCAACTATTGGCTAGTTGTGTTCATTAATCTCTCAACACAACTGCCACCCTTGAGCTGAGCATGACTTCCACCAGGAATTAATGAACAACAGACTCACACACAGCCATATCAAATCATACACAATCAAGCCAACCTTCAAATGGGTTTATCAAACTATCCAGCCAAGCCAACACATAGTTGGGTTTATTAGGCTGCAGGCAACAAGCCAATACACTACTGGGTTTATCAGGATACACAACCAAACCAACAACAATTGGGTTTATTATATTGTATATAGTCAAGACAACATTTACATTAAGGACCAACCAATCCAATATATGGGTTTATCAAACTACACAGCTAAGATGTCTCACTACTAGGTTTATCATGATATTCAACCAAGCCAGCATTCACAATTGGGTTTATCAGGTTGTCCAGCCTAGGATTACACACATGGCCAAAATGCACAATAAAACATAGCCAATCCAACTACTAGTTTGGTTTATTAGGATTCTTAGCCAAGCCAATATCCAATTTGGTTTATCAGGCTTCCCAACCAAGCCAATATACAATTGGGTTTATCAGGCTTTCATCCAAGACAATCTCCTTTCGGTTTATCAGGATGCTAAGGCAGTGCAAAGGTAGAATGGCTAAGCTAGTGGCCCATTAAATATCTAGGGACACCTCCATAAGATCTATCTGGCCTAGCATCCACATTACCTGCACCCCAACACAAGGAAGTATCTCCTTCTCTGCTACAGAGTCCCTTGAGCTATACCTTCCCTTCTAGTGCTTTTCAGGGCATGCAAAGAAGATTCACCAGCCTACTCTTATCTTTTTGTGAGATTCCTCTCTTCACTATGATTATGAAGCCCATTCGATGTGTCTTCCACTCCTAAGTATTGCATACAGTTCATACCCAAACCAGGGTGCACATCACAACAAACCACAAGGTAACTCAGCAACACAAAGCTCCACACTGTAACACATATGACCAGTTTTGCATACTACTCTATAACACAGAGAAACAAGGTCTCATACCACTCTATAGTTTGGGATAACACTCTAAAACATCAACCAGGGTCTGGGAAAAGGAAAATACTATAAAAGATATTATTATATTTTAATATAATGGTTATATATTATATTAAAATATAATATAATATATATTATCATAATATAAATTAATTTATATTATATTTTATAATATTTTTTATTTAAAGATTCATTATTTTCATTATTTATATTATTATATTTATATAATATATATTATAATAATATAAATCATATTATATTATATTTTATAATATTTTGAATTTAAAGATTCATTATTTATATTTTCAAAAGTTGTGATAAAATTGACCCCTTTAATCATTAGACTATTATAATTAGCTCTTTTTTAGCTAAGTTATATGAAATTATCTTAGAAAAGATTATCAATGAATGGCTAGAAATGAAAGGTAAGTGGGATAAAGTCCAAGCAGGTTTTAGAAGGAATCATTCAACCACGGACCACCTCATTACACTTAGGATCATAGCAAAGTAATGTTGTAAAAATAATTTTGACCTATCTTGTTGCTTTGTGGATTTTAGAAAATCTTTTGATACAGTGCCTAGAAATAACATGTAGAATAGGCTAGAGGAGCTTAAGGTTCCTTTTGAGTTGAGATCTTTCGTGATAAGGTTATACAAAAAGGCCATTGCCAAGTTTATGAATAATGAGAGGTGGATAACATATATAAATTGTAATATTGGAGTTAAGCAAGGTTGGCCCCTCTCCCCTACCATTTTTGGCATTTACATTGATAAGCTAGAAAAGTGTTTAGAAGAAGCATGCGACGCCGATACAATCTTAGATGAGATAGTTATCATCCTCCTACTTTATGTTGATAATATTGTTCTTATGGCAAGGTGTCCTTTTGATCTCGATAAGAAATTAAAAATTCTTAAATATTTTCTCTCTAACATGGGTATGACTGTTAACATTGACAAGACAAAAATCATGATTATAAAATCTAAGAAAGACAACTATGCAAATTTTATTTATGATAATAGAAATATATAGGAAGTGACTTCTTACAGGTATCTCAGAATTGATATTTATCACAAGCTCAATTAGAACTATGGCATTGAGAAAAGGATTAATGGAGGGTGGAAAGTTTATTTTTGTCTTGAAAATAACTGTAAATCAGCCAGTATTGTCATGTGGGATAAAAAGAAGTTCCTCTTTGAAATTCTTGTCATCCCTGTTAACTTGTATAGTTGTGAAGTATGGGGATGCAACATTTCTAGAGAATATTGGAGGAAGATTGAGCAAATACAAAAGTGTTTTATAACTTATAACCTCAAAATTAAAAGCAATATTATGTATCCTATTATCCTTATAGAAGTGTGTCTTCCCCCATTGAGAGTATGCCTATGACTAAGTACCTAACATACAAACATAAGATAAATAACATGGGAAACAAGAGACTTCCTAAAATTGCTTTAAACTCAAGTCAAAACCAACTACGCCTCAAGCGGTGTTGGTGGAAAGATACCATGACTTGGTTAAACCATTGGGGAATTTATTAAAATGACATTTTTTCAGACATTGATAATGTCAAAAATATTATTACTTCTAAGTTTAAAGAGAAATTATGGTGTGAGGAAAAATTAGCGGTTAAGAGAAAATTAAGATACTATAAGGAGTTCCTTAATCCTAAGTTGGAATATTAGAAGTGTCTCTCGATAGTAACTAGGTTACGAAAGAAAATTAATATAGCCAATATTATAACGAACTCTCATGAACTCCATAGAGAAACAAGGCATTGGCCTATTCCTAAAACTCCATGGGTGGAAATGATTTTCCATCTGTATGAGTTTGTGAGCGTTAAGGATGAAAAATACTTTCTTTTATAGTGTCTTGCTTACACCCACATTAGATCTGACTTTCATAGTATTTGCTACAATACAAACCTTTATAACCTCCTTACATGCCAAAACTATAGTGAGCTTGGAAAGCTTCTTGGAAAGCTTTTTGAGCACATAAATGAGATTTTAAAGTAAACTAAGTATTATCCTTCTTAAAGTATGATAGACCAAAGTTGGTCTTAGTGGAAGTTCACCATCACCATCATCATCATCATCTCATCATCACCATCATCAATTCAAAACTAAAATATTTTACTTTATGTAATTTATGAGTACTTTATTCACATTTATGTATTCAAAAGTACTCATGTTTCTTGTCATATCAAAGATGATTTTTTATTATTTTTAATTTTAAGTTAACCATGGTTACATCAATTATAGTGTAGAAGGTGAGTTGTAAATACTCCTTCCCCACAAAATGACAAACTCACAATATGTTATTATATCTCTTAGGAAGCTCATTTTAGACCTCAAAATCCCCGTAATGGATATCAGCTCATTCTCTAATTGATTCCCTCTTAGTTAATATTTCTTCCCTAATAAAGATTCAATATTGGTCCAAACTTCCCTGGGAGTTATCAAACTAGAGAGATGGAAAAGAAGGTATTTAGAGATGCTAGACACAACATACCATATGATTAATCAATCTTATGGAAGTATTTGGATTTTTCTACAACTACATTTGGTTCAATTTTAGTTCCACTAAAAACTATGTAGAGACCTATGCTATACAATAATATCTCCACTTGATCCTTACAATCAAATAAATTTAAAGGAGAGAGTTTTGGTATTGAAGATAGGTCCATTTTTGTTGCTAGTTCCACTCTTGGTTATGGTATAACTTGCAAAAAAATGGCAATATACTTAAATATATCTTGTAATATTCATTAAGAATCTATTAATCTTTGCTTAACAAAAGAGGCACATTATCACAGTGCATCATGCCTCATAAGTCTCCCAAGGATAAATCCAAGGGAAACAAGGCAAGAATACCATGACGTTTGTGGAAGCCCAACGAATTTTGTTGCACTAAAGAAAGAAATTACTACTCAGCCTAAATACTCCCTAAACATTGTTACCATGTGAAATTACAGAGGGAGGATCACAGAAAAAAATCAACATTCACTAACTTCACAAAGCTTTTACATAAAAAAATTGAGAAAATGTTGTTGCAATTCAACAAAATAATCAAAACTAGATGGAAAAACGTCACTACATTATTCTTTAGCAATAAGCTAGCTATCAAAAAAATTTACAATGAATAGAATTCGTTATCATTAGGAGGGATTCGAATACAACTCAAGTGGCATGCTTAGATAGCTGGTAAACATCTCCAGGCATAACTTCTAGTGATAACTCAGGATGGAAGGCTAGTAAACTAACGATGGATGGTGCAAAACTTAGTCGTTGGGATAGAAATTAGGGATATAAAATCAAGGAGATGCATGTCATGACTAACAGTGCGCTTAACTAGTCGTTGGAGCTCATAGTGATGAAATCAAGGTGCATGAGCTAGTTAACTAGTTGTAATTGTTGGCAGGATCCTAATATCTAGGAAATTGACTCTCAAGTGATCCATAAATCATGCACGATGGTGCATATGGTCCTAGAATATATCAAAGTGATGAATATGTGGATAATGAGGTGTGATATGACAAGTATTATGGGAATCGAAGTCAAAACCATGATCTAGATACCAGGAATGATCAAAATAATGCATGGAGGATAAAAATGATGAATGACCTAATGCTTGGATGTAAAATATTCCAACAGTATTAGGCATATCATTTGTTGAGTTATATTGGTTAAACTTATTTTCTAATTTGGTATCAATGGAGATCATATATATGTTCTGGAAAGAAGGGTCATTGACATGACCTGATGTAGATGGTTGAGAGGGGTAAGGCATTGATGGATGTGTTATTACTATCCCTTGTGATAGGAGGAGGATTTGTTGGATCGTCAACTATTATTGGGGAAGATGAGAAGGAATAGTGTTGGATTTCCCTTAAGAGGCAATAGAACATTCAAATTTGTTGGCCTCATCCCACAATTGGTGATCCTTAGTAGGGTGTATACAATGATCCATGTAGTGTCCATAAACTACATAAAAGGAACAAGAGTGGTTTGCCCATAATTTAGGGTTATAACCATGCTTGGGATATTTATTTGGATCTTGGATTGCATGGTTTGGATTACCTCCATTTTTTGTAAGAGGGTAAGGGATTTGGACCCCACCTTCCTATTATTGGTTATTACCTTTGTTCTTTCCGTTATTATTCTTCTTGTTACTTTTTGGTTACTGGGTGTAGCTTAGACATGCATATTATTTTGATTTCACTCTTTCGCATGAAGAAAAGGAGGATATATAGTGTGTGGTTATAATGAAGTGATAGGAAGAGGGCCATGGAATGGGTAGTAGAGTTTGATGGTCAATGGGGACACATGTCCAATAGAATCATCACCACACATAGTGCCACTACATGATTGTTACGGAGAAAAGATCCTATGGCTTGGGGTGGATCAAAATAGACATGATGACACTAGAAATCAATCAATTTCAAAGCACAATAGATATATAAATGAAAATAACACTAACAGATGAGAGTTGTACCTTATTCGAAACGTTTGAAGAAAATCTTCATTGAGCTTTCAATCAAACTTGTCCCTACACATTTTCCTCAACAACAACAAGATATACAAGAATAACATATAAAAGAGTTAGAGTCTAATCTAACATATTCAATTCCAACATATAAAAAAGCTAATTACATCCATGGATACAAATATTCATAATTACACATGTAATGGACTAGAAATGGATTTTTCTATTAATATAAACATAGATACAAATTAAAACCTCTGTCAGTACCTCATCAAAATTGAGAAACCGAGTCCCTCCACCTGGACCTCCACCACTTCAATCCAACATACAAAGGAAAGCTCAGAAAGACAAAGGAAATCTTGGGAAGGAACACTAATGGATACTTAAAGGACAAATGGATGCAAACTCAAGCATATAAGATTGGGGCACAATTTCGCTATAATTTATTTGCTCTCAAAAGTTCTCATGTTTCAATGCTTCATAGTAGCTCAATATAAAGCCCCTAAATGGGAAGTGAATGGTTGAATCGAAGCAATTCCTAGCATATGGAAGGCCAAGGATCAAGTAGTTTGTTACTTGATGGGGAAAACTCCAAATATTTTTATTATTTTAGCATAGAACCGTATGTATGTGGGTGACAATGGTGTATATATGGATATAGGCGGATTGTAGACTTGTGACATGCGTATATATTCAATAATGTACTTTTAGGGGTTCCACTAGAGCATCAGGGTAATGGTAACCAAATGGGATAAAAGGAGTATGCATAGGGATAGGCCATCAAAGAATGATGTATCACGTATGGAAAATTACACTATAATATATGCCCCCTAATGTGTTAGGTCAAAGGGGTACACAATGGCCAAAATACATTATAAAAATCCCAAGATTGGAGTAATGAATACCCAAGTGGAAAAACTGACCACTCATCAGTATAATACAATGATAGATCTCTACATATGACTGTAGATATGAAGTATACATAGCAGTCTCGAATACATAACAATACAATGGTCATGAATAGGAATAATAGACATATGTCACAAGTGGTCATCACCACATACAATTTACAATGAAATAAGGTCTCTTTAGAGAGTACATTGGAGTCTGGTCATGAGATATGAAATATTATAGATACTGGCACGATCAAGGAGGTGACATATATGGAATTCCACCAAACTTGAAGGTCTTCTACACAAATTACTGCTAGTACATGTCCCATCACGCAAATAAAGGTGCCAAAATTGAACATGATAGACCATTGTCTGATTATCGGTGATTGATGTATACCATTAATAGACGTGAGATATCCCACCGATAATGATAATGGGAGTCAAGGTACAGAGTGAAATCAAGCAAGTGTGAATAGATGTGTTGAGGTCGAACACTTGAGAGAATCCATTGATGTATTCCCAAATATGTCAATGGTTCAAGAACCTTCCACTAATGACTGCAAGTCTCAAGGAACTCAATGGACTCTCGATCCCTATTCCAGAATAAATGATTTTAATTCGATGGAATGGAATCTGTCGGAAGGATGGAATTAAGGTATCCCCCATCAACCAAGATGAGGTACACATCAACACTGGATAATTTGGAAGACTCAAACAAAACATATGTGCATGGACCAATAACAAATCTATTGGGAATGGTCGAAATGTAAAGACAAGATAACTAAGGAATGACCGACTTAAGCTAAAACTTCCTTCAAGGAAGAGCATAAGGTAGATGAAGAATCATACGTAGCATAGACTCAAAATACAAATTGGGATAACTCTGTGACATAGGAAGCATCAATGGACGCTCGATAGGGACTAGAAGTATAACCAATCGGTGGAGAACAAGTACAGCTCCTAAGGTCATACTAGTAACCCAACCAATGGATGAATAGACTGTTCTCTATTCAAAGTCGACATGATGACTGCCAATAGACATTGATATCATTTTCGATCCAACCTTTTATGTTTTATGATTTTTTTGTCTTTTTCATATAGGAAAGATTTAAAAGGAATAAAATTTATTATAGTACAATAAGGCAGAAATGAGTGTCATAGGAAAGCAAACTAGTCCCAAGAAGTGGAGCATTCCTATGCTTAGTGCAAGTAAGCACATGCAGGATAAGGACACTCAGGGGTACGTTTCCTCCAGGTATGGGATAATTAAGCTACAAAAGATATATGATAGGCTCTACTTGGCCAGGATTGACACAATATTAGGCTATATGGCTAATAAGCCTGAAGTAGGGATCCAACGTAAATCTTAATACAACAAGTAGGAGCATTTGAATGAGATTACAACTTGATACAAAATGAGAGACCCTATAGGATATGGGCATCATAAAGTTTAAGAAATGTTATGAATTTATTGTTCAAGGGTATGGCGGGACTACAAGGGACTCCTTAACCTAAGGGAGGATGCTCATCATGGGTACCAAATGATAAAGCAAGATCTAAATAGGTCACCCATGATTAGGAAGGCTCTACCACATACATATTTCTGCTTCTAGGAGAATTATGATGGTTATGTGACATTAATAAGTGGGTTCGTACCTATGGTTAATGTGACATAGTAATAGGATAATGAAAAATGCACACAGAAATTGGTACAGTCCTATATGTTAGTTCAGTGTTATACCTTCCATGGGCATGAACCAACCAAATTTAGTGAGAGTGCACAAAAAAGGACACTGCAAAATGACATTAGTCCAAAAAAAGTTGCACATAGTTAGTAGAGTCCAACTATAAGATATAGGGAGGATTGATCATGAGAAAAGAATTCGTAGGAATCCGTGCAATGGATGATAGGACATAAGAAAGAATACAAGATGTAGACCCAATGCTTGTGTATCAAATACCAGCCGCATGAGAGTGGACGCTGGTGTTAAGACTGGATGAAGAAAGTGAAAATCCCCCCATGAATGGAGTAGAAGGTGGAATATGACCACTTGAAAATCTATGCACAAGGTAAGGGGTTGCAGTGCCCCCCGTTCCAACACCAAGGTACACATTAGAACATGGAACGGGTGACAGAATACTAGTAGTGATGTTTGAGATGCAAAATGTAAAAGGAATTGCGGTAAAGGGAGTAAGTTGAGTCTCTGTACTTGACCTTTCCAAGTTAAACTTTCTATGGATAGTTGTAAAGTCTAAAAACTGGGTTTGTGTAGTATGGGAAGTACCATTCCCATGAGGGTTGGCATAAACTGAAGTTCCAGGTATCCAAAGGGTTCCTCCCCCATTCTAGAAGATGGGGTCAGAGGGAACTCCGTGGACACTCATGTAGTACTCATGGTGAGAACCAGGTTGGAATCACAATGTAAAAAACATTTCCTAGAATGCCTAATCCTCTTCCTATGAGGAGGACAAGGGTTAGAAGGAAATAATCCTTCTAAATGTCAACATAGGTGGAGTGTCAGAAATTGATACATAATGACTCCACAAAATAACAAAGAATCAACTAATTATGACCCTAAATCCAACTAGCGCACAAAGAGCACACCCTTGAAAAAACTAGGTTAGATGCAAACAAGCAAAGAGGGAGGATAAGTGAGATCCTGAATGTAGCATGTATCTCTCTTCTAGAAAAGGCATGAGACTTCGATTTACTACAAGAGGAGGTTTGCAACCAATTATAGTGGCCCTCATCTTCAACGCATATAGCGACTGTGATGTCCGACCCCTACCTGGCCAAGACACTCGCAATATAACCTCTACAAGTACCCCCTATGATACCTAGGTAAGGAAACTAAGGTCACCCCAATATAACCAATTCTCAAGTGGACAGTCACAGGTGGGATCTACTATATGGGAAGGGTAACAAATCCCAAAGCTTGAAACCACAAAAGGTACCTCAAAATCCCCCAGGTATGAATAAGTTCCTGTAAATATCTTTGTTTCTCAACATAAAATAGCAGGGGATTATCCCCACCACTAATCTATGTGCTTCCTTATGCTTAAATCCCATGTAAGTGGATCCTCCTAAGAACACTAATTATACCAAGGATTTCACTTATCACCTGGACATACACCTAATTGTTTTGTTTCATAGTCTTGGAAAAATGTACTCGCAAAACCCTATTCCAAGACTCTACAACCTAAGTTTTTGGTGCACCCCTATCAAATAAAATTGTGTATTCAATTCTAATTTAAACGTTGATTTTAGTGGTTGTGATTACTCGAGGGTAATGAATGTGCAACCACTGATGTTATGACTCAGTAATGAAGTAAATATGCACACCTTAAAAACATTTCCAAGTGCAACTTTGTTTTTAAACATGAAAAAGGGGGTATGCCACTACATGTAATTCACAAAAAATCATTCCTTTTCAAATGCCAATGCATTCCTTCCTATATGAAAGTCTAAACACTACTCTCATCCAAGAAACCCAACAAAATTACCTTCTTTAATGCATTAGTAATATGCAAGCAAGTATGCAACTATAGAATTATTTTTTGTTTTCAATATAAAGGAATGAAAATGCAAATAAAGTCGTTGAAATTATCAGTCTCTGCAGCAAGTAGAAAATGCAAGCCAAGCACACTGAGACTAAAATACTAATAAACTAATGGAAAAAAAGGAGATAACTCAACAAGAAAAAATTTCAAAGAAAGAAAATTATTATAAAAAGGGGTTTGTTCCCAAAGGGAGAAGTCAACAGACCATATTGGTACTCAGGAGGACCCATCCACACTCATGACCCACCCAACAACTTCACACATCAATAACTAAACCAAAAGGGAGGATGTATGCGACTACGCAAAGAACAGTAGCGTATGTATGTGACTAGGTATAGCACCACCCACATATATACATGATTGTATTTTCTCTTAACCGCATATACAGAGAAAAAGGTGGTAAAAATCAAGCCAAGGGTCAAACCACTCTAGGGGGCTATCAATGAATGAACATACTACCAAATCTGACAAGAAAAAATGGAGAAATAGAGATCAAAACGAGCGAAAAAATGTACCCAAAACCCCACCAAAAAGGAAATTCCCCAGTATGGTCACCAATTTTGTTACAGAGAAAAATTCCTATGGCTTGGGGTGGACCACAATAGACAAAATGACACCAAAAATCAATCCATTTCAAAGAATACTAGATATATAAATGAAACTAACTCTAAGGGATGAGAATCATACCTTATTTTAGACGTTTGGAAAATATTCCCATTGAGATTTCAATCAAACTTGTCCCTACACATTGTCCTCAAAAACAAAATATAAAAACATGATATATAAAAGTATTAGAGTCTAATCTAGCACATTCAATTCCAACACCTAAACAGAGTAATTACACCCATTGATACAAATATTTATAATTACACATGCAATGGATGAGAAATGGATATTTCTTTTAATATAAACAAATATGGAAATGTCAACCTCTGTCGCTAGCTCATCGAAATCGAGAAATCGAGTCCCTCCACCTAGGCCTCCACCATTGTAATCCTCCATACAAAGGAAATCTCACAAATCCAAAGGAAATGTTGGGAAATAGCACTAATCGTTGCTTCAAGGACAAAGGGATGTATACTCAAGCATATAAGATTGGGGCACAATTTCGCTATAATATCTTTTCTCTCCAAAGTTATCCTCCTTCAATGCTTCATAGTAGTTCAATATATAGCCCCTTAGTGGGAAGTGAAGGGTTGAATCAGAGAGTTTCCTAACATATGGAAGGACAAGGATTAATTCATCCATTACTTTATGGGGAAAAATCCAAATATTTTTATTTTTTGAGCATAAAACCTGATGTACGTGGGTGACAGTGGTGCAATTTGAATATAAGCAGGTTGTAGACTTGGGACCCACGTATATATATTCAAAAATATATTGTTAGGGGTTCCAATGGATCATCAGGGTAATGGGAAGCAAATGGGATAAAAGAGGTCTACATAGGGATATGGATAGACCATCAAAGAATGATGTATTAGGTATGGAAAATAATGCTATAACAACCATGTACTGTGAATATGGGGGCCAAAAAGAGGAGACATATAGGAGGTATTCATTATTGTGTGTGAGGATGAGCACAACAGCTTAGAGAGGGATAGGTTGTAGAGGATGGTCCTTGATGATGTCACTCAACACACATGGGATTTCCATACAAGTAACTGCTTGACATGGGATGATAGTGATGGTATGGATTTTCATGGGATGTTGTAGAACAAATCACTCCATATGTAGAGTGGGATACTACCCGCGAATATCTATGTGTTGAATCTCTTTGGGGGGAATCATGGATGATTGTGTAGACATACCCATATTGGGCATAAATGTGATAAAACCATTTATCTTTGAGGATTTTTTCCTTTTCACTTTGTGGGCATTTTAAGGACACATCTTTAACTATATTGGAGAGAAAGGATTTTAAGAAATAATCTAAGAAGATATGGTCATCAATATTGATATTACAAAGTCTTCTTCAATGTCTCCACTCACTAATATGGTTGATGATATGGGTGGATGAGTTTTGGAATCATTGTAGAAGGATATTGACTCCCTCATCATAATGGATAGGTATCTAAAAGAAAGACATAAAGTTGGAATCTAGGGAAACAAAATTAGGATATATCCTAGGTGGTTACTCAATATAACACCTCGTTACCACTCTAGTCAAGATCATATGGAACAAAAATAAAAATAAAAAGGAATCATATTTGATATTATTATAGGATCACTGTAGATGAAAGGAGATTATATGGTTTTGCAGGTCCTCACCTACCTTACCCTAAAATTTTTGGATGTCCAAAGGGAGTTTGGTTGGTATTTAAGGTCATGGGGGATCATGGAAAATGGGATCATTAGTCATCCCCATTATATATGGGAGGTTTAAACTAGACATAAAAAATAGTCTTGTAGTATTAACGGGCGTGGAGGTAGACATTGTACCAATATGTAAGCTAGAATTCCCTCAAATGGATGGTTGTCTTAACTTTCGCTATTAGGATTGGCACGAAAAAATAGAAATACCACCAAACATATTGAATGTTGGGATAGGAAAAGAGCTATAGGTGTGATGGGAGGAATGTGGTATGGGTTGTGAGGAGCCCAAATTCATGGATCTTGAAGGGGAACTAGGAGGAGGTGGAGGTTGTTTAGATATAAAAAACTAATGTAGACTAATGGTCTGACCATAAATATTGTAAAGAGGGGGATGTACTTGAATCCTAGATATTACCCTGGAGGAGATATCAAAGATTAAGACGACTAATCCAATTAGGCAGCTCAGTAATAAGGTTAAAGAATTAAATCCATAAATCAATGATATATACTCAATAAATTATTTTTTATTGAAAAATAAGTGCAACATGGGTGGAAAAAGTGATTTAATATAGGGAAAGAGTAAATATGAAATGAACACCCTATAAAGAGAAAAGACACTCTATCCCTAAAATGATAACTACAATAAAACAAAATGGCGTGAAACAAATATTTCTTAAATCGAGTGTTTCCAAGTCCATTGTTGAAGAATAAGTAGAAACTTGAATAAGGGCCTTCAAAACGCCAAACCTGGATGGGGTATTAATCCCACCAAATAAGATATTTAAGGTATTAATGGGACAATTTTAAAGAAATTCATTGGGGGCATCTCCCATCAACCTACTACTATATTCCCTAGGTTCCCTCCCACCTATGAGAGCCATTTCTTGGTAAGATTCCTAATAAAATGGAATATAGGATACCTCATTCCAAGACACATCCAATGGGTTTCCTACACCCTTTTGCTAAAATCCATGATCTAGTGATATTTGGTAATAGAAGGGAAATATTCCTTAATCAATCATTCGGTTTTAGTCTCAGCACATACCACCCTTAAAGGATGGGACTATTGATATATTAATCTAAACCATGTCCAATGCAATGAGATTTTGGTTCCTAAAAGTTAACCACTATGTCATAAAGGTATATTGACTAAGCAAAGTTGTTTGGATTCATATCCCCAAAGTCCTAACCTAACTACAATATTCTTTTGGTCTTCAAGTTAGGGAATTCAATATTTTAGATTTGAGGTTTATTTTATGGATTTTCTTGGGGTCATGAACCAAGTGATGTAGAAATTAGGGTGTGAAAATTGTGCACACGAGTGGTGTGTACAAGGAAATATAAATTCTTGTAATGTACTAAGACAAAGAGAATGTAACTTTTAGTACTAAAAATGGCTAATATTTCTTTCTTGAAATAAAACCTAGAATTTCTCTAAGAACCAAAGTATCACTCCCTACAAGAAAATCACAATCTCAAATATGCACACAAACTGAATAATTAACTAATGATGGATTTGTAAAGAACATAAAAAAGATTCCCATCCAACAATAAGAACGTGTTTTAAACAAAACCAATAAGTAACTAAAGGATTGATTAAGAAAAGACACTTCCCGAAACAAAACAAATAAAGTTTAAAAGTAAGTCCAAACTAGAACCTTCATGGAAACAAATACTTGAATATTTTGATCTTTTATTTACCTACATAATATAGAAAGGATAACATAGCAACTACTATAACTAGAGAACGTATTACTAACAACAAAACCAAAAGTATAGATGAGCTCAAAATGAAAAACAAAACCAAATAGGAAAAATCCAAAATCGAAACTTGATGTATTTCACTAAAAACTTGGATTTGGAATTAGGTCATGAAACTACAAGAAAATATTATGAACAAGGTCATTGGTTCCTCCTAGAAACCAATGACAAAAACCCAAAATGTAAAAAGGAGAAGAATAATGATTTCAGTTGCGGAAAAAATATGAGGGTTCTTTTCCTATAATGCCTACTAGTGAAGAGGGGACAAAAAATAGTAAGAAAACACAGGAAAATTGTACAATAAACACCTAGTAAAGGGGACGATAAATGATGGCCAAAATAAAACCAGTATGGATTATGGATACAATTCCTAGTATGGTTGTGTGATTTCTCACATACTTTTGCAAAAGGGAACCTACCAAGGGGTTTTTTATACCTTGGTGTGGATGAGAAATGGATATAAAAATAAAAATAAACTAAACTGAATATTTACACTCTTAAACATATATATGAAAACATAAATTAGAGAGCAAGCTGTCAAAAGAGAGTGCATAACAGAGAATAAGTTTTTTTTTTTATTTACTACACAAATAATTCAATGAGAGGCACACCTTGTTATAGTTTGTAAATAAAAATTAGCTACTACAATTAATCCAAGAGAACTTTCATTTATATCCATTGTGAACTACAATCTCTGGCTAGGTATTCTATGTAGATCATCTCAACCACAAATGTAGAAAGTGTAATATGGACTCCTATTTCTATTGAAAATCCAATATCATTATAATATTCGGGTACATAGGGTACTCCCAAAATACCAAACACCTAGAGAAACCACTTCACACAAATGAATCACAGATCAATACACCAATGTTTGTCACATGGTTAAAACCCTCAAGAGGGAAACAATCCACGGCCCTAGCGAAATAGCTACTTGGAGCAATTTATTATGCAAAAGAAAGAAAGTTACATGAGCTTCTCATAATCGATCAACTAGCCAAAGACCCTCCATGCTCTTTAAATAGAGATCATGGACCAATCGGGTGTTAAGACACGGATCAATGGTAGGTATGATCTAAGAGAAGTTGAACCATCGGATCACTTTATGTCTAGAACATATCGTGACCATCGAATTAGAATATTTACAAATGCATACTAATGCACACTAAATAAACACACTTTACCTAACGGATATATTAAACAAGTTGATCTTAACTAACTCCTAAGTGTCTAAATATTCTAACATCCCCTCTTAAGAACAACTTGGTATAAGATTGAAGGATTTACAAAAGTGACACTATTAGGAGAAGGAAGGAGGCATTCAAATCCTATCCCCCCTTAAGGACACATTCCTGAACTCCTAACATAGATCAAAGTTTAGAAAACTTTGCTTCTGTAAGAGACTTGGTTAAGATGTCTGCAACTTGATCATCTGTAGGGCAATAGAGTATTTCAAGAACACGATCATGAACAAGATTTCTGATGAAGTACATGTGTAGCTCAGTGTGTTTGTTGCGTTGATGTAGAACTGGATATTTGGCAAGCTTGATGGCACTTTTATTGTTGCACCAAAATGGAGTAGGTTACTGCTGCTCAAATCCAAATTCTAAAAGGATCTATCGAACCATAAAGCTTTCTGCTGGCATTAACCGTGGCTCGATATTCTACTTCTGCTGAAGAAAGAGAAAGAGCTTGGTGTTTCTTACAAGCCCAAGTGACAGGTCTAGATCCCAGACTGAAAGCATAACCTGCAGTAGACTTTCGATCATCAGGATCACCAACCCAATCTAAATCAGTGAAACCAACCAAAAAAAGGTTTTCCCCCTGTACTGTAATGAATCCCAAACTGAATTGTACCTTGAATATATCGAAGTATTTTTTTGCTGCTTTCTAGTGGTTTTCATGAGGTGTTTGCATGTAGCTGGAAACATGACCAACGGAAAATGAAAGGTCAAGATGGGAATGCATCAAGTATAAGAGACTACCAACAAGTTGACGATACAAGGTGGCATATACTTCAGGGGAAGTACAAATGGTAGAAAGTTTGACTCTAGACTGGAAGGGAGAAGGGGCTGGTTTACAATCTTCCATGTGAAAGCGATGAAGAAGGTCACAAGCATACTTATACTGGGAAAGAAAGATTCCTTCTTTGGTTTATAAGACTTGGAGACCAAGAAAATAATGCAAATGTCCTAAGTCTGACATTTCAAAATTTTTCTTAAGACTGGATTTCACATGGGTTAAAAGTTTAGGGTCACTAATAGTAAGGATAAAATCATCAACATAAAGAACAAGTATGATGAGATGGTTTCCTACTTTCTTGGTATATACATTGGGGTCAGAATGGCATCTAGAAAAACCAGTGTCAAGGAGAAAGCTATCCATTTTGGCATACCAAGCTCTAGGAGCTTGCTTAAGGCCATATAAGGATTTCTTAAGGAGACTGAAAAGGCTAGAGTTATCCTGAACATATCTAGGAGGTTGTTCCATGTAAATTTTCTCCTGTAAATCACCATGTAAAAAGGCAGACTTGACATTCATTTGATGGACTTCCAAGTTATGTTAGGCTGCAAGGGAAAGAACAAGGCTGATGGAATTCATTTTTTGCGACAGGAGTAAAGCTTTCATTGTAGTCAAGCCCTTCAACTTGAGAAAATCCTTTGGCAACTAACCTTGTCGTAAGTCTTTCAACACTTCCATCTGATGCATACTTAGTTCTGTAGACCCATTTACATCTGACAAGTTTTCTGCCTTTGGGAAGAGGAATAAGATCCAAAGTATCATTCGCCATTAAGAAATGATATTCTTCATCCATAGCTGCATCCCAATCTGGATTTCCTGAAGCTTCGAAAAAAGTTTCTAGATCATGATTCTTAGAAACTTGAGCCAAACGAGAAGAGGCTCGCTGAAACTAAGAATTTGTTCAACGTTGATCTCTAGGATCACCGGCAAGATCACCAGTTGCTTCACATGTTGAACAGGCCCATTGAGGAAGCATTGGTGCTGGTGCAACTGGAGGAACATGAGTAGACGGAGGTGTATTTTCATCCTCACTGTCATCATCAAAAACTGGAGTTGGAAACTTGTTAAGGAAGTTGGAAGAAGAAGGAGAAGAAGAAGGCACAATCGCCAAATTAGGTTCATAGGCCAAAGATGGCACACTTGCCAAGTTAGGCTCACAAGCAAAGAGATTTTCATCAAATTTAACATCTCTTCTAATGATTATATCATGATAATGTCGTTGAAGAAGTCTATAACCTTTTAGATCTTCTGAATATCCAACAAATATGCACTTTTCACTTTTAGGCTGCAATGCTTTTTGTTTTTCATCTGGAATGTGAGCCCATGCTTCACAACCAAACATGCTGAAGTGACTTACATTTGGTTTAATTTTACCCCATGCTTCTTCCAATGTTATATCTTGTAAAAATTTAGTGGGTGTGCGATTAACTATGTAATTTTCATGATTTATGGCCTCAGCCCAATATTGAAGACTTAGTCCCTTAGATTGGATCATACAATTAGCCATTTCTTTTAAAGTGTGGTTCTTCCATTCAGCTACACCATTTTGTTGTGGTGTATATGGAACAATGTGTTGTTGTTGGATTCCTTGTTCAGTGTAGAAAGTAGTGAACTTTTTGTTAACATATTCTCCTCCATTGTCAGATCTTAACTTAATAATTTGATGATCATATTGTTTTTCAACAAGGGCCTTGTAGGTCAAGAACATGTTAAATATTTTTCTCTTAAGTTTTAGGAAGTAAACCCAAGTGCATATGGATAAGTCATCAATGAAAGTTAAGAAATATTTGAAACCAGAAAAGGAAGCAGATGGAAGAGGGCCACACAAGTCACTATGCACAAGCTCCAAGGGAACCGAGGCGTGTCGAGATGAACATTTTTCAAAACTGTCTCGATGATGTTTTTCGAGTACACAACTGGAACAAACACCATCCTTGCAAGATCCCATTGGAAGACCAGTCACCATATTGTCTTTACATAGTTATTGGAATGAGCAATAATTTAAGTGACCAAATTGCTCATGCCAAAGTTTACTCAAGTTATCACTATGAGCAACAAAAACTAAAGGAAAAGGTGATGACCCAAAGTTGTTAAACTTGACAACCTGGTAATATCATCAACAGTTCCAGTAGCAAGGACATTTTAAGGATTTTTAAAATCCTTGATTACAACTTGGTGAGGTGTAAACATCACAGTTTTACCTTCACCCAAATGAGTAATTTGATAGACTGATAATAAATTGCAGGATATTTTTGGAACACATAGTACATCACTGAAATGACCATTTTCTACTAGAACTATTCCAGATCCTACAACACTTAGAGATCTATCATCACCAACAAATATTTGTTTGGTGTTACATTCATGCATAGTAGAAAAGATGGCTTGATCCTTAGCCATATGATAAGATGCTCCAGAATCAATGAGCCATTCATTTAAAGTAGAAGAAGATGATGCAGTATAAGAGTAACCAGAAGCACAAAGTGCATGTCCCTGAGAGGTAGATTCTAAAGATGAATCTAGGATGATGTGGTGCTTCTTCATTGTCGCTTCCAAGGCTCTCATCTTCTTGAAACACTTAGATTCATCATGATTATATTTCCCACAAAAATTGTAATGATGCTCAGTCTTCTTTCCTTTTGGCTTGGATCCTTTGTTATTTTTTTAAGAAGGATCTGACTGAGAGGGTTTGGGATCGTTGTTGTTTGGATTATTATTGCGAAAATTCTATTTCTTGGGAGGCTTGGACTTTTCTTTCTGTTGGGACAATAAGGGTTTCCCAGATGTATCTGCATTGTTAATTATTCCAAGATGAATGATCTTATCTTGCTCTCTAATTAAGGAATCACAAAAGGATTCAAGACTAGGCTCTTGATAGCTATCTGCAGTCAAGTATTCTTTCATGGAGTAGAATGTAGAGACAAAAACATAATATGCAGGTCCAAGTTTGGAAAGAATATGATAAATACATTGTTTGTCTTCTTTCTTAATCTTGCATTCTTCACATAAGGGTCTAAGAGTTTTATACTTAGATAAATAGTCTTGAATGCATGAAAAATCACTTGGATTCAAAGAAATCAACTCATTCTCAAGTTGATGACCTCAAATTTCATTGTGTTTATCAAACACAGATTCCAACTTTTCCCAAACTTTATCGGGTTCCTCAGTTCCAGATATGTGGAATCGCAAATCAGTAGAGATTGACATCCCAATCAATCCATGAGCTTCATCACATCTATTTTTCCATTTAATTTTCTTATTATCATCAGTGGGTTCTGTTTATTTCCCTGAGGTCATTATGAAAAGTCCCCTACTTCGTAGAACATCCTCCATATGAGATTTCCATGAGAAATAGTTAGAACTTGCAAGTATAATATCAGAAGGGGTGGTCATACTATAAATTAATGGTTGAAAGAATAGAAACTAACTGTCCGGATGCAAAGAGCTCAAAAAATTAGGCTGCTTGAAAAAAAACGGCTCTGAAAATTGATTCTGTATGATGAAGTTATGCTTGATCAAAGAAAATGTTGAAGATGTCCCCAATAGTGACATGGCAGATATTAACTTGACCAACTAAAAAAAAGAACCCCCTTCTTCCCAATATGAACCTTTGACAATCACTTACAATAAAGTTGTCTTTTAAGTGAATCACTTTTGTAAATTAAGTGATGTTCACTTTTACAATAATGTTCCTTTTTAATAGTGCGGAAATAAATTAAAAGACTTAAGTGACTCACTTTTTATTTTATTTTATTTAAGTGAGATGCACTTTTACAATAAGTAACTTGAAAATAGAAATTGCATGCACTAAAAAGTAACTAGATAAGACTTGAACTCAAGACTTATCAAGGAATAAAGCAACTTTGAACCAAGTGAGCTAAGTTTAAAAGGTTCGTAAAATAATGGAAAGAGGAAGGGGGATTTTTTTTTTACTCTTCTCTCTTGGTTTTCATGGATGTATTTTTTTCCTACAAATCACAAAAAAAATGAAAAACAAAAAACAAAAAAAAAATTTCCACACAATGGGGTTAGATCTTGGTTAGCTTACCCGAAAAGTCTAGGTTTTCAAGTTTTATTGTTGTTTATGATTGGTCACGGTCGCACAAGGTTCATGGCAAAGAGCATACGTAGCCGAGAATACAAGAAAAAAAAATTCCCCTTACTGTTTCTGATTCGCTGCAATCGTGCAAGGTGCACGAAAAAGAGCATACGCAGCTAAGGAAGCCAACAATTTGAGACTAAAACAGTAATGATCTAATAATAAAACTAATAAAACATGAGAGATTTAAAAAAAAAACAAATACATCACTGTAACATTATACCTTCAAATTTTCTGAAATGGGTGTTTCTGGATCAAACGAAAACGATTTTCGATGAAACAAAAACTATTTCCCAATGGAAACTACACTCCAGACGCAATGCAATAGCTCCCATGGCCCATAAATGCACAGAAACTCTAGACCCAGAAACCCTTTTAAATTTTCGGCAACACCAGTTCCAGATCTTGATCAAAACCTTAAGCGGCTCTTCATAAACGCTCTGATACCAAGTTCGAGTACACAGGGTACTCCCAAAATACCGAAAACCTAGAGCAACAACTTCACAAAAAATGAAATACAGATCAATACACCGATGTTTGTCACGTGGTTAAAACCATCGAGAAGAAAACAGTCCACAGCCCTAGCCAAATAGCTACTTGGAGCAATTTATTATGCAAAAGAAAGAAAGTTACATGAGTTTCTCATAATCGATCAACTAACCAAGGACCCTCCATGCTCTTTAAATAGAGATCATGGACCAATCGGGTGTTAAGACACAGATCAATGGTAGGTATGATCTAAGAGAAGTTGAACTGTCAGATCACTTTATGTCTAGAACATATTGTGACCATTGAATTAGAGTATTTACAAATGCATACTAAAGAAACACACTTTACCGAACGGATATATTACACAGGTTGATCATAACTAACTCCTAAGTGTCTAAATATCCTAACCAAAATGATGTCATTTTCTAAAGATTTGGAATTCATGAAATGATGATCCTAAGGGATTCTTTCATAGGCACAAGAGTGGTCAAAATGATGGATCAAGATGGAATGTGGATTTTATCCACTCCTTTAATTGCTTAGTGGAGAGGTCAGGGTTTTGGAAGCTAGATTAATTGTCGATTTCAACCATGTCCAAGTATGTTTCCAATTTCATCCATTATTACCTTAGGGAAGTGTGAAATGATGAATGAAAACCAAATTTTCACTCTCTGAGACTATGTCGTGACTTTCAATGAAATATGTGCAACTGAGGTTGCACCTCTCGAAGGAAAAGGTGTGACCCTTTAGATATGGTAAATTTTTTAGTTTTAGTCACTTCCTCTAGCCATGTGAGATGAGAAATCGTGCTAATGCTACCAATAATGATCTATAATAGTGATCTATAATGGTGATGTCCCAATTAAACTCATCGTGTTTAAATATGATACAGACATTGTTTTATTTAACATACTATAAAATATAATATTTTATAATATTGAATTTATTCAATAAAAAATTATTGAAATTCTTATATGTAAAAAGAATTAAAGATGTATTAATGATGATGCAGTTTAAGATTAGTTAATTTATTATGATTGTACTATCAATAAACAAATATACTATTAATCTCATTTATATATGTTATGATAAAGCATTTAAGGTAAGATTGCTTAAAATTCAATTATGGATTGAAGACAAGATTGGATTGTAGAACTTGACATTTCTCAAAAGTCAACTATGGATTGGAGTCAATCTTGCTTAAAAAGAAACCATGGATCAAAATCAATCTTGGATTGAATTTAACCTTGGATTGAATTTAACTTTAGATTGCAATCAACCTTTCTTATAAGTCAACTATGGATTGAATTCAACCTTGTATTACAACCAAACTTGGATTGAAGTCAACTATGGGTTGAATTCAACCATGGATTGGAGTCAACCTTGCTTAAATGTCAACCATGGATTGAATTCATATATGGATTGAATTCAACCTTGGTCAAAAGATAACTATGGATTGAAGCCAACCATGGTTGAAAGTCAGTCAACCATTTTAAAAATGTGGTTGTGGATTGAAATCAACCATGTATGAAAGTCATTAATGTTCATATTATTATTGGATTGAAGTCAACCATGGATCAAATTCATTAATGTTCATATTATTATTATATTGAATTCAACCAATGGATTGAAGACGACATTGGATTGAAGTCAACATTGGTTAAAACTCAACTATGGATCAAAGTCAACATTGGATTGAAGTATAATATGTATTGATCTTAACTATAGATTGAAGTCAATCATGGGTTGATGTCAACTTGGAATTAAAGTCAACTATGGATTCAATTCAACCATTAATTGAAGTTAGCACTGAATCAAATTCAATATTTATTAAAAGTTAACTATGGGTTGATTTCAACAATGGATTGAAGTCAACCATGGATTGAAAGCAACCTTGGTTAAAATTAAACTATGGATTGAAGTCTACCTTGCTTTGATGTCAACTGTGTGTTAAAGTCAATGATGTTTCAAAGCCATTTAAATACTTCTTAAAATGTGATTGTGTATTAAAGTCAACATTTTTTTGCACACAACCTTCATTTGAAGTCAACTATGGATGAATTCAACCTTTGATTGAAGCCAACTATGGATTGAAGTAAACCTTGCACTGAAGTCACCCTTGGATTGGAGCCAACATTGATTGAAGTTAACCTTGGATTGAAGTAATATTTCTTAAAATTCAAGTATGTATTGAAGTTAAGATTTGATTGAATTCAACCTTGGATTAAATAGTGTGTGCAAGAAGATGAAAGACCTTTTAGATGCAATCCTACTTTCAGGAAAAACGTTTACAATACATAAAAATACAACGTGCTTGTATTATGTAATGCTTGGTTTGGTTAATCTCAAGACTGAAATGTCATATGACACGTAGGCTAGGTTAAAAAAAATGTGCACACATTTTATAGTTACAAAACGTGCACACGTTATGGAGAAGAAAAACGTGCACACGTTTTGGAGAAGCAAAACGCGCACGCATTATGGAGAACCAAAAAAACTGGTTTTGGTGCATGGGTAGGGAAATGAATAAAAAATTAGTTTACATCATGATCAAGACTTAGGACCTATAGTAATATTTTAGCATCATCAAGAACAACATCTCAAACAACCATGCCTAACCTCCCAAGTGCATAATTTTTCTTTTTCTTGTAATATGGACACCATTAGGAGGCTTTAAGAACTAAGTATGGGTCATGGTCTCTTGACCATTCTTGGGGGAGGAAACTCAAGACTTAATCCCTAAATGTAGGTTTTAAAGCTTGAGGTCCATGAAAAAGGCATCAAACATACACATAGGACCTCTGTATGTGATATTTTGCATCTAAGAGAGAATATGCAGCGCATCAAAATTCTCTTAGCACTAGGAACATATTCGTATAAATGGTTGAGGGAGGAAACCTAGTACTTAGACCCTAAAGTAATCCTATAAACATATAGGACCAAGAAAAACACCTCGAACAAACACACATGATATCTTAAGGGTGTTCTCAATTTTTAAGTTGGGATATGGCCATGATTGGAATTTTTTTAGCATTAGATATGGAGGATAAGGTGTTAATCATGGTTGGTACATAAATATTTAATTTTAGGTTGTAAACCAACTTTAGGGCTCAAGGTCCATGAACGACAACTTGAATCACCATAGATGACCTCTCCAGTTGATAGTTTTTATTTGAATGGGGATATGGGAACCATCGGGGGTTTATAAGTACTATGTATGTATCTTGGGACCTTAGACATCATAAGGGGAGGAAACCTAGGCCTTAGCCCCTAGAAGATGCTTCTAGGCATCTAGATCCAAGAATGATGTGTTGAACAACCTAACTAGAGCCTTCCATGGTATCATTTACCTTGAAATGGGGACTCTACTAGCACCATTATAACATTTTTAGAAGTAATTAGATATATTAGACCCCTTGACATGGGTGGGGGGAAACACTAGGTCCTTAGGCCTTAAAGCAAGTTGTTAACCATCTAAGGCTAAAATTGATGCCTCCAACAACCAGACATGACGTTGAAAGTGAATCCTTTGAATATTAATGGGGATATGCATGTCATCATCATTTGTTGAGGAGTAGGTATGCATCTTAAGGCCATGGACATGGTTAGGGGAGGAAACTAAGGCCTAAGGACCTAACTAAATATTCTATGTGTCTAGGGATAAAAACGATGCCTTAAAAAATCACACATGGCATCTGATAGGTATATTTGGACTATGAATATGGATGTTGGTGGAGTTAGGTGGTTTCAAGCAGTAGGTATCGGACCTACGAGACATTATTGAGGGAATATGCTCATGCCTTAGTCCATAATAGAATATTTGAGGAACGGGTGAATCCACGGACCTGGGTAACACTTTTTGGCAAGCGAATTTCAGCAAATGCAAAAAAATGCACCTCGACCGAGGTTCTAATAAGCCCTCGACCGAGGTATTAATTTCTCGACCGAGGTTCTAATAAGCCCTCGACCGAGTTTTTTTTAAGCCCTCGGTCGAGGTATTTATTAACCCTCGGTCGAGGTCCTAATACCTCGACCGAGAGTTAATAAATACCTCGACCGAGGTATTAACTCGGTCGAGGTATTAACTCGACCGAGGTATTCATTCACATAATTGAAACATAAGATTATTGAAATTGTCATTTCTTTGCTTATTTAGTGATTTGGTTCATAGAATTTTATTGGAAACATGATATATTTCTCTCTAACTCTTGCAAATCACTAGTTGTTTTTTCATTTAGAAAATAGATTATAAGATTCAAGTCTTGTTCTTAATATTTATATCTCTAGTTTATTTTATCCCTTATATCATGACTTCACATTTTGCCTTATTATTGTGCATTTTCCCAAGAATTTGTAGTATTATAATAGCATAAAGTGGCCTTGGTGATTTCTTATTATTTCTCATAGTCTTACAAGTTAATAATTTGATATGGATAGAGGAGTCATATGTGTAAATTTGTAGATATGGGTAGAGGAGTCATAGGAGTCATAAATTTGATCAATCATATCTATGACTCCTATGACTCCAAGACCCATTTCTACAAATAAACATAAATGACTCTTCTTTTTATTTCAGACATCAACTCTCAAAAATTGTAATGACCACCTACGCGTTTGCCTTTAAATAGAAAATTACATGGCTAGGACCTCGACCGAGCTAATACCTGGGTCGAGGTATTTACAAACCCTCGGTCGAGGTCCTGTTAATACCTCGACCGAGGTATTTAAATACCTTGGNTTGGTTTTTCAATTTTTGAAAAAATCGAAAAAATTCCTTTACGTGGACAAATATGTGTTTAAAACGATGCTGAAATCGAATGTGGTCACTTTCGAAAAACAATAAATAATTGTATAATGCAAAAAAAATTAACAAAAAAATATGCACATCACACTGCATTTTATGTAGATCATGCTCATATATTTAATTTTTTTAAATTATTAATGCAATATTAAATTACTCTACGTGGACACAAGCCACTTATTAGCTTCTTCAAATTTTTAAGGTCACACAGTTCATTAAATGCAAAAATTCACACATTAAATGACATCGGAATATTTAAAAACAAATATCACTATGAAGCCAACATAATATTCTACAATTTGTTTTTTTACTGCAAGTCGAAATTCACATGGAATATATGCGTTTTGAGGGCTTCTATCTAGCACATGAGTAAAAAATCAGGTTTTCATCGCCAAATTTGGCCAAAAAGTGTTACCCATCTTCATGGAATCACCCGAACCCATGTTAATGGAGAAATCCTTGAACCACCACACATGGCCTACTCAATGTATGCTTGGTATCCAATAAAATATGCACATGCCTTAAGGAGGTTTTGAGCATTAGATATGGGTATTAAGGCCTCAACGTGGTCAAGGGAAGAAACCCAAGACTTGTTCCCTAAATAATGTTTTTGGAATCTATGGCTACGCACATGCCTTACTCACTGTCCCTCTATGTCTTACTCACTGGACCTCCCTACCTTTGGGTGCATCCATGGAAGTGGGTCACAATTTTTGGCAAGGAAATTTTGGAAAAAAGCAAGAAATGCAACCTCAACCGAGGTCGTGATACCTCGATCGAGGATTTAATTAACCCTCGATTGAGCTAGTAGTAAACCCTTGATTGAGGTATTGATATCTCGATTGAGGTTTTACTGCAAGGTCAATTGAGGGTTTATTTAACCCTCGATTGAGCTCCAGACCTCGATCGAGCTTTCGACCTTGATCGAGGTTCCTGTTAAAAAACATCTATTAAAAAGGTCGCAGGTAGCCATGGCCATTTTACCATATTTTTTGCATAGAAGACCCTTGATCGAGCTAGGAGAGACCTCAACCGAGCCATTGTGTCCCCATAGAGACCTCGACTGAGCTATTGCGCAAGCCATGCCCAACCCTACCTTCCACCACAATGTCGGAGCAGAGAGGTAACACTCAAACCTTGGTTTTGAAATTTAAATGAAATTTTAATTTTTTTTAAAGTTTTAAAATGTTAGGTTAAGATTGAAAAAAGTCATTGTTATAGATGTTTTTAGGTTAGTTTTTTTGTCTAATATGTTTGCAAGGTGTGTCGGTAAGCAAAAATGCTGCCAGATTTTTTAAAAATTGTAATAGAAATTTTTTATTTATTTAAAATTTAATTTTTTGTTTTATATATATTTTGTCAACCGGTAGCGTTTATGTTGTTGGTTTAATTTTTAAATGTGTGTCTGGCAAGCAGAAATGCTGCCAAAATGTTTTCAATCCTCCAAGAATACACAGAGGATTGAAAAAATTCAAATTTGTTAAATTTAAAATTTAAAATTATAGTTTGTATAAATATATCTATCAACCAACAGCATTTATGCTGCCGATTTAATTTTGAATTGTGTCTCAGGCAAGCAGAAATGCTGCCCATTTTTTTTCGATCCTCTGAGAATACACGGAGGATTGGAAAAAATCCAAACCCTAGACGCAAGACAATCATGAACCTTCAACCGTTGTAGGCATTTATCTAAACAACCCAAATATTTTAATTTATATATATATATATATTTCAACTATTAACTATTTAATTAAAATAAATTATAATTATAATTAAAATATTATATCAATTCATATTTATATTTCTTATAAATATTCTTTTCATAATAAAATATGATATGTGTGTTTTCACTTATTAGCTGACATATTTTGATTTTAGTTTATTGAAAAGTGTACTTATGTATTTTAGTCTTTTTTGAAGCTCAAACAAAAGTATGATGAAAATGTAGATCTTTGTTTTTTAATTTTGTTTTAGGAAAAAATATTAATAAATGTGTAAATTTGAAATAAAAATCAAATTAAAAAATTAATAGAAATTCATGATTTAATTCTTTTTATCAAATTAAAAAATTAATAGAAATCCATAATTTAAGATAAAATTATATTTTTTATAAAAAATATATAGATTTATATTCAACATTTTGAAAATTATAAATTATAAATTTAGAATATTTTAAAATAATAGTAAAATATATTACGAATAAAATATATAAATTTATACATTAAATTATGGAAAACTGGAATTGTAATTTATGGTATGTTAGTCTTTAGCAATCATAGTTGTACCTAGACAAATTTCTTGGTAATAGTTCCTTCATATTCATGTTGGTCAAAGTTCCAATCAGTAAGTGTTCATTTGTTAGTTAGATTTCCTATCAATCATAGTTCTCATTGGTCAAATTTATTGATGATCATATAGTTCATAGCTTCCATTGATCATATTCCCCCATTCAAAATTCCTAATATCACAATTCCTTGGTTATAGTTTGTTCTTTCAATGTTCTTGTCAATCAAATATCCTAATTATGAAAGTTCCTTAAAACTCTAGCCAACACAAACTCTAGACAACATTCATATTGGTAATAGTTCCTTCATCGATTTCTTGTCATTCAAAGTTCCTAGTGGTTAGAGTTTGTTTGTTAATTATATTTCCTATCAATCATATAATTCATAGAATCCTAGCCAAAGTTCCATTGAATATGGACTTTCTTGCATCAATATTCCCTACATCAAAGTCCCTACTAATCATATTTCTAGAGTCGCTATTAATAATAGGTCCATATTTAAATTTCCTTGTTAGGAATTTTCCCTAGACTGATGACCACCATGAAATTTGATTGTTATATATAGTAGCATTATTTTTTGTAATTGTTAAAATTCCAATTCCGATAATGTTAATATCAAAAATTTATTGATCATTGGTTTAGTAATCCATACTATGACCAATAGAAACTTGGATTCCTTAACTATGGTCGAAAAGAAACTCTACCTTTGTTAAAGTTCCGATCAATAAAGGTTCCTACCAATTAGAGTTCTTTCCAGTAATAGTTACTTCATCAAAATGTTGGTCACAATTCCTATAAGTAATGGTTCCTTTATTAGTCAAATTTCTTGTCCAAAATGGTTCCCTCATAGTCAAAGTTTTTAGTTTAGAAATCTCCTTGGAATTATGATCATCGAGAACTCTAAGTGCTGGGACCAATGCCAAGAACATAATATTTTATTTTCAACATTAATCATAATGCTCGTAGCTATAAATAATATATATCAATAATAACTTTGATATTGGTAATTCCTAATCGATCACAAAGAAAATGAATGTCATCAACCAGTGGCAGATGAGTCAAATGAAATGACCATCTCTCCATTATTCTTTAATACTATATTTTAAATCAAGTTGTTACGTTCCCTCACCTTTTCAAGTCTATGAAATTCTTTTGTGTTCAAAAGTTAGAGATTGTTACTGGATTGGGATGAAAAGTTAGAGCTTCGAACTAAGCGAAGACCATGAGTCCCAAGAACACTTTTGCATTCACACATGTGACATAAATGATCAAGTTCAACTATCTGTGAAAAAAACCTTTGCATGTGCCATTTTCTTATTGATTGTGCTCACACTCATGATCCTTTTCCCATTATTAATGTGCACCATGCGATGATATATTAGTCATCTAAAATTGACATCTTTACTATTGACATATTTATCATTTATCTTATAGTATATGTTGATTTCATTTATTATGCCTTATTTCATGCAGATGCATCTCTACAGCGGGGTTCTTTGGTTTGCCAAAGGCAGAGCACTAGTGCATCTATGACCATTCGTCGCCCCGGAGGTCGATAGAGGACTCGTAAGTATACAATTGCATATGATGTACTCTTTGTTGTTAGTTACATCAAATTAATTTTTTTTACATGTGTATATTTAATCATCAACTTGTATGTCTCTATTTTCATAGGTTCACCTAGGCATTCTACGCTGATACACACTCCTGCTGGGGAGATGAACGGCAGACACTTTGTGCATGCAATCGGTGATGAGGATACTATTGGTGTCGGTGGGGAGATTCCCCATGAGAGAGGTAAATTAAATGCATATATATATCTAGATATATATTTCTTTTAGTTATCAGTACCTTTAATTTATATTGATTTCAAATTCACCTATAGTTGATGTATGTATTTTGACTGACATTTTTGTTTTCATCTAATTTTTAGGTGCTACACAACATGGCCTCGACCCTCCCAAGGAAGCACCATGGGAGGATGAGATCACACATATCACACTGCAAGACATTACCAGTCAGCGTGAGTGTTTGCAGGTTAACGTCCGCTCCATTCCAGACCACTCTCCCGCATCACGTTCAATGTGGATGATGTTCGGAGGCAGTAGACAATCTACTAAAGGTCTATAGGTCCATCATACCATTGATTTCTCTTTGGGCCTCTGCATGTCAGAGAATATGGGCCAGAGTGATGGGTCTTGATAACTGGGTCGTAGTGAGAGATGCAATAGCTGGCCATGATGTGAAGGGAGCATTATTTGATATCCCTCCTGACCGTAGATCTAGTCAACCGCTTAGACGCAAGGAGTTTAAGCTAGAAGTTGCAGCGCCTTATGTATATGATAGGCTCATTGGAGGGTGGGGCATGTTTCTCCACCATGACCAAGTCCAACTATAGTTTGCAAAACATATATATGCAGAGTTTGTCCTAGAGATGCACCCATATTACACCGGCACACCCTCGACCTTCTATGGTGCTAGTGGGGGACACAATTATGCGCGTCCTGGGGCTAGGAGAGACCCTGGAGCTTAGCCAAAGCCAGAGACTTTGGTAGGTATCCATGGAAGGACCATGCTTAGGACAGAGGATGTAGCTGAGTCATCTGAGATAGCAACTAAGGAGCATAGTGCATTGGCAAAGGATACATGCATGGAAATGCATGGTACCATGATGGATGTGCAGGAAGAGAGACGTAGAGCACCCACTACACCTGCAGAGCCCAAGTTACAGTGGGTGGCCAATGATTTTCTCAACATTCTTGATCACGAAACAGTGATGCAGTATGCTATCAAGGCCTGCGATGCATATTTTGGACTACATCATAGATGCAGGACTCAACCAATGGGACACGTATATCTTTATTGTCAGATCATTTGATTTTCATGATTGTAATGTATCCTCAAATAAATCATTTTTTTAACTAACACTTTTATTTATGTTAAACCTCCATGCAGGAGCCTCGTTTCATGGAGCTCCTGTTTTGAAGTGATGCATTTGTTCAAGGTCTCACTGCAGTTTCATCTACCCATGTCAATGAGGTATCTGTTAACTATCATCCCAAAGTTTGAATTTCTAAATGAGTTAATTGTTGAACACGTAATATTTTGGTTTGTTCTAACTTTCATCATTTATATTGTTCATACTGTACAGGATAGAGGCAAGGGCATTGCATATTTATGTTCAAATTATAATTTACATCTTCAAATTGTAATTCTTAGGTTCAAATTGTAATTCATTAATATAACTATTTTCATGTCATGGAAACAAATGCAGACACACGCAACTGCAGATGAGGGCGTTGAAGTCATCGTGATTTTTATGGATGACTGGGATTCCTCTCTTGAGCTAGGTCGTGATGAAGGCTCATCTCGGCAGATACCTAGCCTCCCAAGCCTAACACTCAACTTGAGCGAGGTGAGTTCATAGATCCGTGTTTCATATATATATATATATATTGTCACATTCTACATGTAATTTAAATATCTGGTATGTAACTAACTTGCAGAGTTCACAGTTTTAACTTTTGCAGTTCTCAGACCTCGGCAATTTTCTTTGTGATGCACATGAGCAAGGCCAGGGGCATAGTGCAGCTAGCGGTAGTGTCCATGATGGTCGATCTCTCGATCAATGGCGTAGGAATGATTTGTAGACTGTTATTTTTGGAGGTTATTATTTTCAACTTTACTATTTTGTACTTTATGATTATATATATATATATATATATATATATATATATATATATGGACTTTGTTTTTAACATGATGGTATGTTAAATTTTTTAATTATTTGTAGTTATAGTTTAAAGTTATTTATGTTTTACAATATTAATGTTATTTAACAATCATTAATGTTTTACAATCTTATGAAATTGTACAATTTTCCAATTTAATAAATTACAAGTTTACAAAATTTACAATGTTTACAAAGTTTACTAGTTTACATGTTTGGAAAATTTTCAATCCAACACAACTTACAATTTTTAACATAACTTACAATTATAATGTTACGAAATTTACAACTTACAATGTAAGATGTACTAGGTGCAAATTACAACTACAATGTAAAATTTGATTTCATATTTCAAAATAAATTTTGATTCGCTACATTTCAAAAGCATGTCAACTATGTCAATGTATCAAAAGCGGCATATAACTTTCATTCATTTGGCCAATGGGTTACAGGAATGCATGTCTCCATAATACGATCATGGTCAACTACTGACATCTTCCATCCCTTTGGTTCACCCCTCTTCACCTTGATTTCAATGAGATGTATCTGAGCTGCCACCACCAAATGATTGTACTGACAAGATATATATTCAGACATGAAATATCTATAAATAATATAGTCACCTTGTCTTCCCATTTTTTCAAAAAAGTGGCCCATCACAACTAGGTCATCAAGGCTTGGTACGTGAACTCTCCATCGACATAGGACCACACCAACCTGCTTTTGATTTGTGTACACCGCATCAAAAAGTATGCCACATGCTCATCATTTTTCGATGGTGCAATTACAACAAATACATCACCTGCATCAATACTTTCAAATATTAAACAAATCTTAAATATTTATATGCATGTGTACAAGACTAGAGGTTTAAACATTCAATCAACTATCATGTACCTTGCTTAACCAAATCACAAACCTGATCATGATCTAGTGAAACCACTACCTTGTCAGTGTGCATCCCTTGCCACGTCGGAATTGGATGTGGTCCTTTTGGATTAAGAGGGACATATTTCCATTTTTTAACATATGCATCGTTCACACAATGACCAACCCCCAGTCCATTGGTGTCCATGCATAACTCATAGAAACACGCGTACTCCCTCGTTTCAATGGAAAATGTGTTGCCCATGTCTTTACTACGAACTGGATGTAGTTATCTCATATCAGGTATGGTATCGCAATACCATGGCATGGATCTATTCACAACGCCAAGGGAAACATCCCAAAAAAACCTGCATCAAGTAAAAAAAATTATATATATATATATATATAATACAAACACATATATTAAATTCCAATTAAGTTGTTCTTACCTACGCACCAGCCTTGCTTGTTCATGACCTTGGTGACCCAAATTTTGTGTGCACCAATCAACTACTTCTATTGAGCACTTGAGTCGAGATGCACTATGACTCGTTTGGTACCTCCAAAGTGCTCGTTTCATGCATGCACCTATGCCATCATGTTCACCCTTTCTGTTCCATGTTTCAAAAAAGCTCCAAGTGTGTCGAATACCTGTCACTTTGTGAAGATGACTCAACCAATAAAATGAGCGTGCTGATTTGAACTGCCCCACACACCCATATGACCAAATCCAATCTTATGTAAATGACACCCCATTCTTTTTAAATGAATCATAAATCAACCTAAAGCAGTGTTGAATAAAAAATTTGTCATGCTCACCATCATCACTGACATAGAAATGCTATTCCTTGATCACATCGTGTGACTGAGGAGTGCTATCCTACCATCAATGCTTTCCTAAGCATGTCTATATAATACATGTACGAAGATGGAAACCTAGTCGGAGTGATAATACTCACTTTGTATCTCTCTTTGAGGAACAAATGTGTAATTCTCAGCAAAGTATACCACCAATAGGATTGTGTCTGGATCAAAACCCTCATGAGAATGCTTAAATTCTAAAGCTTGCCACCTAGACCTATGGGAGTGTTTAATGTATTTGTAAATATGACTTTGAAACTTGTCCATGAAGTCTGAAATAGGAATATCATCGTCGAGCAATTAGATGGAACATGTGAAGAAGATGATGGATTCATGGAGACATACTCATATCTCTTCCACTTAACTGTGATATCTGAAAATATAGGGTGTTTTGGATCGATAGGGAAATTCCTATGGAACAATGCCAAATCACCACATTCATGGAATCTTCTCCCACCTACACAACTTTTAATGAAAAACACATTTTTAGGATTCCTATTACATAGTATCATAGAAATAAAATCCTGCACTATGTGAGGAGCTAGTTCACCATCCCAATATTTTTTGTAAAAATCCACAAATGTGTCATAGTATAACTGGAATTCAACATGGTATCAACAAAAACAAGTGTCCTGAATTGTATTCGGCCTAATATACCATGATTTCAACTTATTGAACATGGTAAATGATATTTGGACACTGGGATTTGATTCCATGAATTCCTCGAACAAAGAAACTCATATCATCTCCATAACATGCTTGCAATGATCCTTATAAATGTGTCTGCCAGAACATTATCGCAACACATGTTTTCAATCAGGTATAGCATGAGAATGGTTGTCCAAATACTCTATCACCTTATCTTTGATGCCCTCTTCCATCCTGTCTTTATATGCTTCTCTACATATAATATCCCAACAAGCAGCTTCATCATTTTCACCTATCTTTACCCTAAATTTAGTGTATTTGTGCAATGTTTTTCTTTAAACGTGGAGCATCTTTGACATTGTTGCGACCATTCGATTTCTTGAGGTGCTTTGTGCCACAATAGCAGTTGTAATTTCCCTACGTGAAACATTAATATCAGTTTTTCTTGACTTTCCAAATGTAGATAGTGCAATTGTTACATTTTCTATTACATTCTCACATGCATTTTTATTTTTAACATCCTTAGACCTAAAAACTTTGTGGCACGTTTCAATTTTTTGTGTTTTATCAATCCATGTAGGATTTGAGCTTGTGTAATCACTCATTGTTATTCAAAGTACAAATTGATTATGTTACTAACATACTCTCTGATTGTTCGATCAGTGGTCGGGTTCCCAAACTCTTCTTGAGTGGCATCATCCAACCGTCTTAAACAATTAGCATCCATTCCAACATCATTGAAGCTCCCAATTACTTTTAAGGAATCATAGGGTGCACGATCTTGTGATGACTTGCCAAGGTCTAGCAATAAATAAATACAAATTCAAAAATAAATACAAGCTCTTGGAATAAATACGAATAAATGCAACCTCAAGAATAACATTTTATTTTACATATCATATTGTCATAAGTTAGTTAAAAAAATAACAAATAAATTATATAAGCTTGAATATGGAGCAATGATGGTTGTTGTAGTAACTGGAGATGAATATGGACCCCAGATTAAATTAGCTTCCTAATGGTTCAAAGGTAGTCACTCGGCCTCCAAGGTTGTCTCAAGCTTGAGTATTGGGGTAGTACCCCTCACTTCACGCCGCAGGTAAAACTGCTAACCACTTGGCCACAAATGACAACTCTTTGTTTTTCCTCATAGGTGGGAATCTATTCAATCCGATAGGGGCCATTTCCCTTTTCACTTGGCAGGTCCTCTCAATCGCCAACTACTTCGGGGTTCCTTTGGTACTCCTCATAATGAGTTTTAGGGCAAAGGCCAAGTACTTCCCACAGTTGTTGCGGATTAGAATTATGTCCCAAACCAAATGTTATCAAGTAAATTAGGTTATTAAGTAAAATATGTTACTCTACCTTACCTTAAGTAAATTTCAATGTGATTGTAATTGTAATTGCAATTGTAATTGTTGATTTTCTTTGAGATCATCATTGTCAGAAATGCTTAAATCCATATGATTCCTAGTCATTTTTACATGATTGTAATGTAATGTAATTTTAATTGTAACATGTAATTATCATCATTATCGTAATGTAATGTAAAATTGTATTTGTATTTACTCTACCTTACTGTCCCATTGACGTAAGGCTGGTGCTTCTGCACGTCAATGTGATTGTAATGTGATTGTAATTGTAATTGTGATTGTAATTATAATTGTTGATTTTCTTTGAGGTCATCATTGTCATCAATGCTTAAAGCTATATGATTCCTAGTCATTTGTACATGATTGTAATGTAATGTAATTGTAATTGTTTAATGTAATTTGTAATATCCCAAATTTTGGACCTAACACTTATAGGCATGTGCCTATTAATTATAATGATTATCTTGATGTTTTATTTTTTATATTGGGTCGAAGACCCCATTGCATATGAACATGATGATTTGTTTTATATATTGGGCGTAAGCCAATTATTGATGATATGTATATTTGCTTGTTTGTGTTGGGCGTGGACCCTGAATCACATGATCATTGAGATGTTTTGTGTTGAGCGAGGATCTCTGGAGCACTTGAGTGATTGATTATTTTTGTTGAGCAAGGAGCTCTAGAGCACTTGAGTGAATGATGATTTTTGTTCAGCGAGAAGCTCTGGAGCACATGAGTAGTTAAATTTGTGTTGAGCGAGAAGCTCTGGAACACATGAAAAGATAATTGGAATTGTTGGGCATAATCCTTGGAGCCTTCCATGTTGATGTTGACCATAAGCTCTGGAGCATCGGATCCTTGGCCGTTGTATCCCTAGGTGTATCGTACAAGTACATCCTAGCATCAGTGTTGAGCGAGGAGCTCTAGAATTGCACTGAATTGTAACACCCTGTTAAAGCATTGAGTATGGGCTCTGGTAAGCACTAGGGGTTACTGAAAAATAATTTAATAACTTCTCAGTGAAAAGAACTCGAGAAAAATATCGATCTCATCATACTTATTTATAAGTGATTAAATGAAATTTTGAATTTCGGTATTCTCATCTACTAAAGAGCTCCCAAGTTATACGAGGGAAATCCAACATGCAAGGATGTTTAGAGTTTCCTAGCCTAGTAGACCTAAACCATCTACCTACTTGACCTTAATGAAGAAGTGTCACTAAGTTTAGGGATCATGGTATATGATGCCCAAAGACAAATGTTAACAAGTGTTATATTATTATGTACTTTATACATGTTTTTTTTTAAGACAGTAACATAGGGGAGGATTTAATTAAAGACCGGTGAAAAAGCCACCGGGTGCTGTCTTACACAGTTAACTGGACTTATGCAGTTTTGAAACATGAGCATACTGAAAATCTCATGAGTTCTATAGTTGCTTACACTGCCGCAAGGCTCTAAATTCCTGAGAACGAAAATTACAACATAAATAGACAGAGAAAAGTGAAAAAGGAGCTATTTGGTGTTATGCTTCTCCATGAGCTTGTTAACTGTTGTTTCCAGCGCGAAAATTATATTCCCAAAGTCTCCTGAGATGTTGGCTGCGTCTTTGAATTGTGAGAAGACAACATCTTTAAAGTAGTTCATCTCTCCTTTGGAATCCTTGAAATCGTTCTGGATAGATCGCAGCTCAGAGGAGTATTTCTTCCATTGCTTGTTGTCTTCATCAACGTTGGATCTGAGAAGGTTGCCTTGTGCATCAGATTGAATTTTGAGGTCATCCAAGGACTGTTGGATCTCAGCAAGTCGAGCTTCCACAGACATTGGAGTGGACGATGAGCCCACTGAAGCCATTAGATCCAGAGCGACATGGGAAAATGCGATAGACAAGAGGAGAGTCCAAGGCCGGTCTCCAGAAACCTGCAGCAACCCAGAAACTGAGGGAGAAATGGTAGCACCTCCTGAAGACTGCTCGAGATAGGGCAGAGCTGCTCGTAATAAAGGGGAGAGAGGATCATGAGAAGAGGCTTGGAGAGAATTTTTGTACTGAGGAATCTTCAGAGCACTCAGTGCTGTTCCAGAGAGGTGACTTAAAGGCTCATGGGAATCCCGAAATCGCTTCTCACGCCGATCCTGAAAAGATTTAGGGTACATTGCAGAAAGATTCTCTGCCATTGACGACCAGGACACTTCTGCCCAGCAAGGCAGCTTTATTGGCCTCCAGATCCGCCTGCTCATTTAGTCCACGAAGAACGTGGAAGAAAATGATTTCTTTGAATTTCGCTACTGACAAGAGGATTTTTTTGAGGATAGAGATTAAGAATATGTTGCATGGCAATTTTTTGGACCTTATGGCTTGGATAATCAATTTAGAATCTCCAAAGACCACTAAAGATTCTATGTTTCTCTATTGGGCTTGCTTGAGGCCTTGCCATAATGCCAGCGCCTCTGCCTTATTGTTGGACATTGATCCTAGCCCCCAAGCATAGGTGGCTAAGATAGAGTTCTCATCTAAAAGGAGGACCCCTCCTCCTCCTGCTAGCCCTGGATTGCCTTTTGAGGCTCCATAAAAAAACAGGGTGCTTTTCTGTAATTTGGATCTCCACATTAGGAACTCATTTTCTTCTAGATGAATTTCCCATTTAGCATGACTGGAAGTGTGAGCATAGGGAATGGTATCTGGACAACGGAACTGGGACAACCATATTTTCTCTTGGGGATCCAGATCTCTAAAATTCTTGAGCTGGCTCTTGACTTCTGACAATTCCCCAGGAGGGCTTTGCACTTGATTGCAATCTTGACACTTGAGTTTTATTCATCCTTGAAGATTCGGCTATTACATTCCAGCCAGATCTTCCAGCAAACTGCTTTAGGGGTCCACATCTAGATTGCTTTAAGAAGGTCTTTTTTATGGAGATCAAAGGGAGTGATGGTGGCCCAGGAGGAAAACAGGTCAGAAATGGATGGGGGGATAGCGAGATCCTCAAGGTTTATAAGAAGGACCTCTGTCCAGATTTCTTGAGAGAAGGGACAAGTTATCAGGAGATGATTCATTGTCTCTTGCTCTGAGCGGTAGAGAGGACATCTTGAAGGACCTTCCATACCTATTTTCTTTAGATTGTCCCCTGTCAGAATACTTTTGTGAGCAGCTGTCCAGCAGAAGAGGTCGATCTTAGGAACAAACGGGAAGTTCCAAATGAAGTTCCAGCTTGTTGGATTGGGGGTAGCTTAAGGCATAGAGAGGAAGGCTCTATATCCTTCAGCGGCTGAATATCTACCTGAGCGTTGGCCCCACCCTCTTTTGTCTTTACTATGCTTTGCTGTAGGCATTTTCCCTTGGAGAAGATGGATTAAACAGTCCTTTTCGTCATTTAGCCAGTGGGGTAGATTGTCAAAGTGCCAATCCTTTTAGATGCAGTCTCCTTCTTCCTCCCAACTTGATATGTCCCGAAGATTTCCAATGTTGTTGTCTTGATCCTAGGCCTTGATATTCCTTAACCCAAAATTTTGTCCCAGGGGTTGTTCTCCCATGATGGAGTCCTCCCATAGCTTAATTTTTTTCCCATTTCTAGGGATCCAGTGGAGGTTAACTTGGAAGTGATGAAGGACTTTGAGACAGAGCTTGTATATGGGTGAGCCTTTCTTGCGTGGAGTTGGACTATCCAAACATCTTAGCCTTTCCCCGGGGAAGTATTTTCTTCTAAGAACTTTTTTTCTCCAACTTTCTCTTCCCGAAACTAGGTTCTAGAGAATTTTGGCCCCCATGGCCAAGTTTTGTCTTGCTAGATCCCTGACTTGAAGGCATCCTTCTTTATATGGCATTTGAATTTTATTCTAGCTAACCAAATGGATTCGGTGATGGTTCCCTTTTCCTCCTTCCCAGAGGAACTTTCTTATCAACGACTCCATTTGATTCAAAATAGAGGTCGGAGCAAGCAGAATGGAGTTTTGATAAATTGGAATACTCATAAGCACTGATTTGAGCAGCATTGTTTTGCCTGCTAGGTTTAACCAGTTGGAGCCCCAATTTTGGATTCGGGCCTTAACTTTGTTAATGATAGGAGTCCAATGAGCTGCTCTCAAGTCCTTCTTAAATATTGGAATGCCTAAATAGATGAAGGAGTCCCAGTCGTGAATGACTTCCATGCCAAGAGTTCTCACTATCTCCCCTAGTTCCTTTACCGGGCAATTCCAACCATATATCTTGCTCTTTTGAAAGTTGATTTTGCTTCCTAAAACTAGTTTATAAGCTTCAAGTTCTTTCTTAAACTGTTTTGACAAGAAGATGCTAGCTCCACCTAAAAGGATCGTGTCATCCGTGAACTGAGCATGGTTGATTTTTTTTACCTTTTGAGCCAACTGGAGACCTGAGAGCTGATTCTTCTGCTTGCTGGAGATTAACTGAAAGCTTAGGACGGCAGCTTGAATTGCATAGAGGAGAGGTGATAAGGGACAGCCCTGCCGGAGCCCTCTGGATGCTTTGAAAAAGTCAGTGGATATGTCGTTTACAAGAGGAGCTATCCACAGGGAGCTAATACAGCCTTGCACTCAGTTGATAAAATGAGGAGAGAAACCAAGTTTCTTCATAACTAAGAAGAGAAAATCATGTTTGACCCTGTCAAAGGCATTGGCGAGATCAAGCTTTATCACCATTCCTTCTTCTTTGTTTTGGAAGCTAGAGTGGATAACCTCTTGGACAAGGAGGATATTATCTTGGATCTTTCTCCCTTTAATGAACCCCCCTTGATTCTCCGGGATGAATCTGGGAAGAATTTGTTTAAGCCTATTGGCAATAATTTTGGTTATAATCTTGTAACTTAAGTTGCAAAGGGATATTGGCCGGAATATGGAGAAGGAATTAGCTCCCTTTTCTTTCGGGATTAAAGTTAAAAAGGTAGAGTTAGTGCATCTCCCAATCCTGCAGGTGGTTTGAGAGTACCTTACCATCCTTAATAGGTCCAATTTGATAATATCCCAACAGCTTGTGTAGAATCTGGCAGTAAATCTGTCCAGGCCAGGGGCGCTATCAGGCTTCATTCTGAACAGGGCTATCTTTAGCTCTTTAAAGGAGATGGGGGCAGTGAGAAGGAGGTTATCAGCCTCTTGAATCAGGGGAGGAATGAGATCAAAGGGGTGGTCCAGAGGGTTTAAGGGGTCTTCATCTAGAGCAGAAAAAAGATTTTTAAAGGTAAGGAAGGTTGGTTTCTTTATTTCTTCAGAGTCTTTTATCATGGAACCTTGGAAGTTGATTTCAGTTACAGCTTTGAAGCTTTTACGGGCTTCAGCTTGTTTGTGAAAATAGTTTGTGTTTTTGTCCCCGGTCTCTAGCCACAAGCTTCTTGACTTTTGATGCCATAATTCTTCTTCGATTCTACAGGCTTGAAAATAGGACTTTTGAAGATCAGATTCTATGGAGAGAGTACTTTTGGAAATGGGAAGGATGTCCATGGCTTGCTGGTGATTTTCAAGGGCTTTTTGGGCTGCGATTCTACGGGAGGTGGGTGAGGTTAATTGCTTAGCCCAATTCTTTAAATCTGATTTGAGCCTCTTCAGTTTCTTCTCCTAGGAGAAGGAAGGGGAATCAAGGATCGGGTCAGACCAGGAGTCCAATACTACTTGCTGGAAATTCTCTTGAACCAGCCAGAGCGGGCTAAAGCGGAAGGGGATGGGTCCAAGAATGGATTCAGAGGAGAGCTCTAGTAAGATCGGTTTGTTATCAGAGGTGCAATTGGGGAGAATTTTAGAGGAAGCCAAAAATCCAGAGATGAGGAAGTCGGAATGAATGAGGAATCTGTCTAGGCAAGCTGCAATATACCCAGGGCCCAGCCTTTTATTGGACCAAGTAAATTTCCCTGAGGGAGGCTTAATATCCATCAGATCCCAGTTGAGGATAATGTCCTCTACCCACTCTCTGGCTTGATCCCTTACTATGGAGCCTCCTTTCTTCTCTTCAGCGGCCAGTGTGATGTTGAGATCTCTAGCAATGATGATGTTTCTAGGAGAATGCAGGCTTAGAAATGTATCAATGGAGCCCCAACAATTGCGTTTTTCATAAAAGAGCGTAGGAACATACATATTAAAGAGACTTACTTGCTGTCCAGAGTCCCGATGGAGAAAATTTGTGAAAATCCAGTGATCACTGCTTTCTTCCTTGACCAACTCAAATTTGGCAGAGTCCCAGAAAGTGGCTATTCCTCCTGAAGCCCCCTTTGAGCTTATTGCTTTCCCAGGGCCCTTTTTCCAGATGGCGTGTCCTGCTTGATAGAGGATTGATTCCTCCATTTTTGTCTCCTGAATTAGCAGAATGTCTGGTTTGTTTATTCTAATGATGTCTCTCAGTGCTTCTTCTTTTGATTTGGACCCTAAACCTCTGCAATTCCAGGAGATGTATCGCATTTAAACTTTCTTGGGAGGGGAGGCCCCCTTGGAGGCCAGGCCTTGCTTCGATCTTGTGCTAATCATGGTTGGCAGAGTTTTATGAGTTCCTTTGGCTACATCTCAAAAGGATTTCTCTTCTCTATGCTTTTTCTTTGATTTTCGTCCTCTGGTGGATCTTAGAGGCGTTGCATGTGAGCTGCTAGATTCCGAGGCTCCTTCATCGGAGAAACCGCCTTGATCAAAGTCTAGATTAGAAGGATCCTCCTCCTGGACGATAATCTTTGTAGGCTCTTCTACGGGGAGAGGAGGGATATCATCGGAGAAGGCGGCAAGGGATTCAGTAATAGGTTGCTGGGGGATTTCACCAGGTTCAATGGGTTCTGCCAAAGACGATCCTGTGATATTCCTTTCTACTGCGATTGGTCCTTCCATTGTCGTGGTATGAGGAGGGGATCTCGATTTGGAGGTTGACGCCTGAATAGGGTTGGTGGTGATCCTTCCTTCTGTGGGTGCCCCTTTACTTCCTAGGTTAGGGATATGAGCTTGCAGTCCGGGTCCTGGTCTTTTCTCTTGAGCTTTCGGGGCTGTTTTCCCTTTCTTGGCTCTTTGCCATCCTTCTGTTTCGTCCCCTTGTTGATTTTTGGGACAGTTTCTTTGGAAGTGGCCATGTTCATGGCAAAGTCTGCATTTGAAGGGCAGCTGCTCATAATCCAACTGTTGGTAGTGATGCCATGCACCCACAGAGATCTTGATTGCTTCTGGTATCCCGGCCTCAAGGTCCACCTCAACGCAGATTCTAGCACAGGAATATTGACCCTTAGGGTCTGCCTTGTCAATGTAGCGGCCAAGCCCATTCCCAATTTTTTCCAGCGATTCAGAGTTCCAGCAGTGCGCTGGAAGATTTGGAAGGCGAACCCAAACAGGGACTTCCTTTGGAGAATCAACATTTGGATCAAAATCCGGAGTCCAGCGGTTGAGATATAGACCCTGGGACCCCATGAAGTAAGGTCCATTTCTAAAAATTAGATCTCGATCTTCTTTGGAGATGAACTTGAAAATATAGAAGCCTCTTCCCACCGGGTAGCAGGTCACACTGTGTTTCAGTTGAGGCCTCCAGTTTCTTTGAATCCAATCATCAGTGGTTCTGGTGGAGGGCCATAGACCCATGAACTACCAGACCAGTCCACGTTCCGCCAGAGCCAGAGCAATCTTAATGGTTTTTTCTTCTGGCAAGACAATTTCAGAATAAGGGGGTTCACCAGTTTCTTCCTGGCAAGCAGTAAGAGTCTCTTGAAGGCATCTTCAGTGGAGATAGGCAGGGAGGGAGGGTATTTTCCTCCCTCGGGAGTAGCCATGGTGGCCGCTAGGCAGAGCACACAGCAAGAAAGTAAACCCTAGCTTGGAGGAGCGCGCAGCCTCAAAACGAATCCCACTCCTATCATGTACTTTATACATGTTATGTATAAAGAGTTAAATATAATTTTAATATTAATGATGAAAGAAAAATAAAATCTCCATCCAATTATTATTTATTATGTAAAGATAATAAATAGTCCAAAACCTAAAAATTCTAACTAGGAACTAGTAGAAAGTTCCTAAGTTAAAATATTAATAATTAACCAAAGTAATTGAAAAATGGTTAAATCAAAAAACTAAGGTTTCTTGATTTAACTATCCCTTTGACTGAAAATCCTATCTATAAAGACTCAATCCAAGGAAATGCTTGGGGTTCTGATCTATCATTAGAGGAGTCATTTTTCTGTGTGTTTTCTCTCAAGTAATTCTTGGAGAACATTTTCTTTGAAGGAAAAAGGAGAACTGATCCAGATCTGATACACCAGATAGGAAACCCTACCTTAGGAGCTCTAAGCTACTTGCATGTTGGATTCCATCTTGGGGGGATCCAAATTAAAACCAAGATCGGTTTTGGGTCATGGTTGGGTGGAACGTGGTAGTTCCCAAGTGATTTGGTCATCAAAACAGAGGTCAGATCTACCTTAAATTGTTAATGTTGTTTATTTAAAGTGTGCAGGTTCATCCATTAAAGGAGCTTCAGAAAAATACAGGTATGAATTCTTAGTATGACAAGTTCATTTCTAGCATAGATGTTGGTTGCCTTAGGTAAAGGTTCATATTGTATGTCTAACCGTAGAAATGATTGTTTTGTCTATATCATCTAGGGTTTACATTTCTTAAATTGTAACCCTAGGCTACAAATTATAGCTCATGCTGTATTCATCTAGGTTTGTTCAATTAAGTTAGTTTATGTATTTATCTTCATTACTTAAACTATGTTTAATGAAAACTAGGTTTTGTTTCAGATTTCTATATAGCTGTACTTTTAACCTTGCTTACTCTACTGACATATTCCATTTTTTAATAGAGACATGTTGTAGATTAAAATAGATTAATCTTAGAAATAAGTTTTAAATACTTATAAGTATAAACTTACAAACTAGATAACCTAAGGTACTATCTACAAACTGAACTATTATATGTATATCAACATAGAAGGATAACATACATAAACAAATCTGAAAGCTATCTATAAATTATTCTACATTTAAATTTAAGATAAATAAACCATTAAAGACCTTTCAAGGTTTGTCTCATTGAATACAAACTAAATAGTAAAGCATTCCATCTAAAAATACATCATCATAACTAAACGAGCAGAGTAAGCATTGTGACTATCCATTTGGTCCAGATCGAATCTCTATTCACATATATAAAACCCACAATCCTAACTAAACCATATCATAACCGCATACAGGAATCTTTAAAGGCTTCTCATAACTATTGCTTATAAATTAACCAAGTAAACAATTAAAATGATTAAAGAACTCTAGCATTTTAAACAGAGGTCATGATATCAACTCTGTGGGTTCACAAACCCAAATCGTAGGCCTCAATAACCAACCATTTCATATATGCATAAACAATAACCAAAACTACATAACATACATCTCATTCTTTATAACAAATTAAACACCCTATCTTATACATGAATCTTTTCCATATTAAATAAACCATATCGAAATTGTATTACAGTTCCAAATAATTACAATGGGGACAAGAATAGAATCCTGTGGGCATACAAGCCCAACCCTCGACTAATCAAATGTATAACTCATTACATCAACCACGAACAGGGTCCAACCCTGTGGGTATTGGTTACCAAGGCCACACTATATAACAGAGTATGTGGGCTACATTAATAAAATCAACACTATTAAAATAACAACCCAATACATTCACTACAACAAGTCGTGAGGCTTATGCTTATGCCCTTGCTCTGTAAGCACGGCTTCGGCCTTAACATCTAAATTCAACAGAGTCTCTTTTAAAAATTCTAACCACAACAACAAAGGCCATCGTGGGCTTGCACCCCTGGCTTATATAGAATCAACAAACTAACTCTGTTAACGATTTCACCCCAACAAGCTAATCAACGAAGTAAACAGTAATGAAATACATTTGAGCTATCGCAGCCTTTAAGGGAAAGGCTCAAGCCATATATGACATGGCCTTTACCCCATGCTGTCAAACATTATAGCCAAATATAAATACTCAACACACAGACCATAAACGAAGGCATATGCCAGTTTATAAACCATCATAGTAAATAATTAATGCAGCATAAATTCCATCCACACACACAATAAGCATAATAACCATGGCCACTTCTTAAAAGCAAAGTATTTATGTTATGCACAGTAATGCCATTATCACAGTCAAGTCCACACAGGAGTGCCAATGAGCTATGGCACCATTGCAAGCAATGGTGCATCCCATGGCTCAAAAGCCCCAAATCCATTTATGATTTACATAACCCGAAGTTAATTACAGAGAGCCTGTGAGTAACGCAAGTTTGCTCCATGGCCAAAACACCACACTATTAATTTAAAAACCCAAGTATGTTCATTACAAGCTCGAAGGCGAATTCAAACCCCGTAGAGAACCCCAAAACCCAATGATGAAACAAAACGCAGAAAGCCTAAGAGACAACAAGCGTAAGCTTGTTGGCAAGGCTTACCTTGCACTTCACTCACAGTCAAACCAATGATAAATCTTGAGCCACGCTACTCTTAACCATACCTCGGCACCTGCAAACACCCAGCAAAACCATAAGTTAGAAGTATGGAACGATAGAAGCTTCAAAACAACACGCATTAGCAAGAAAGAAACCCAAAGCAAAGATTACCTTTTAAGTTTGTAGGTCGCCTCCATTTCCCCTATGCAGAGCTAAGACCAAACCCCAAATGACAAGTGAATGACAAAACCATCACGATCCAAGCCTACGTTTGGGATGCCATGAAAACCAAGGTGCATTAATGGCACCGGCTGGTATCCACCTCCAAAGCCAAAGCCCACTGTGCCATAGTTTGGTAATGTCGATATAATATTGGTCTCCATTTCCATGCAAGGGTTAAACCCCTTTAACATATGGTTCAACCATATGGTATATTCGCCACCCCAAAACATTTCACAAGGATTAATAAATTGCATGGTTAATGTTAGTGCATAGTCCAAGTATGGTATGTGCTAGTCCTAAGTCAAGCCACAAGGCATAAAACATATAGATAACGTATAAACCATAGGCTTAAAGGCTTAACCTAATACCATGCAATTTCCCTAAGTTTAATGCTTAGTGAACATGGCATATGAATTATGCCATGTTAATAATTAACCCTTATAAAAATCAAAGGTCTGGTTTTAAGCCAATATCATAACCTACGAATAAGAAAACATAGGAGATGTTAATAGTTTTTAATAAAATAAATGTAGAACATAAATATAGTAAGATATACAAAGATGAAATATAAGTAGTACATCCGGAATTTTGTTGTGATAGCTAAATTGACGAAAATAGTATTTTACCTTGTTATAAATCTAAGTCAAAAAATAACTATAGCCAACCAGTAGTAGGTTCTTTAGGATCAATACATTCAGTACTCTTTAAACAAGACCCCGTTGCAAAGTATTTACTGCATATGAAATAAAATAGGTGCTTAGTTCAGAGAACTACGTAAGCCTGCAAACAAGTAAACACCTTTACCTCTCAAACCGTCATGGGAGAATGAGTCTCACCACTCCGCCCACTTTGTTTCCACAAACAAATTTAAGTTAGGACTTATAAATAACAAGTAATACTATGCAAAACAAACGAAGCATTTAAATCAAGTAACGACACATACGTGGCAGTTGTATAACCATAAGAACTAAGCAGTAAACCACAGTACGACATCGTGAGTAAAATACATTAATAATAATGACTGAAAGTGAAAGGACAAAACATAAGAACAACTTATGAGTAAACAGTGGTACATGTAGTGTACTTTATAATTCCGCAAGTCAAATAATGTTCCGTATAGGTTGTATTTACTAGCCTAATAATTTTTATTTTATTTTTTCGATTTTTGTGGACATTACATAATTGTAATTGTTTAATGTAATTGTAGTTGTAATTGTAATGTAATTATCATCATTATCATAATGTAATGTAAAATTGTAATTTGAACACTATGAAAATGCTCATATATGAATGTGAAATTAAAATCATATTAAAATCGATGAAAGGAGAGATAAGGCTATATAAAAGATGAAGAAAATAAGTGCAATGATAAGGCTATATATGCATATTCATTTAGAACTAGATATTATGCTAGAATATTATGCACTATATAATTATATATATTCATCAACCATTCTCTAATTTCATTGGACAACTCTAGAAATACTCATACTATAATACACTTACTTTGTATATATGTAATTTAGTGTAGTGGTTAAACATTTTTTTCAATTCTTTCACAACACATACCATTATTTCTCATGTACATAAGTGGTTTTAGAAGGTTGTATATATACATGCACATACAATGTATATAAGTTTATGAATTAATTACAAAATGATAATTAAATTCTAAACAATTTAACATATATATATATATTATGAACTAGAACACTATGAAATTGAATATATGAATATGCAATTTATGAAATTATATGAATATGTGAATATATGAAATTATACAATTTACATACAATTATCAATTTACATATATATGAATTCATACATGCACATGTACAATGTATATAAGTTTATGAATTAATTACAAATTTACAATTAAATTCTAAATAATTTAACATGTATACATATAAAAATTATGAACTAGAACACGATGATATTGAATATAGAAGAATATGCAATATGAAATTAAATATGAATATGTGAATATTAAATTATACAATTTACATACAATTATGAATACATATATATGAATTCATGCATGCACATACAATGTATATAAGTTTATGAATTAATTACAAAATTATAATTAAATTCTAAACAATTTAACATGTATATATATAAAAATTTTGAACTAGAACACTATGAAATTGAATATATGAATATGCAATTTATGAAATTATATGAATATGTGAATATGAAATTATACAATTTACATACAAGTATGAATACATATATATATGAATCCATACATGCACATACAATGTATATAAGTTTATGAATTAATTACAAAATTATATTTACATTCTAAACAATTTAATGTGTATATATATATATATAATTTATGAACTAGAACACTATGAAATTGAATATATTATGCAATATGAAATTATATGAATATATGAATATGAAATTATATGAACTAGATCACTAGGAAAATGAAATTATATATAAGAATATGAAATTGCATAACTTAAATAAATTATACCAATATTGTTAGCAATGGCATTTAATTCTCCAATTATAGGTTGACTTGCAACTTTTCCTCTCAAGATTTCACTTTTTTTCCTCTTTCTTTCTCTATCTTTCTCTCTAATTTCTTTGGTGTTTCTTTGATTCCTAGAATATATTTTACTTCTACGCTTCTTGCTTCCCATTGTGATCAAGATCAACAATCCAAATTCATACCTACAACAATATCTAAACACAATACACAATGCTAAATTTGCAATAGACCACAAGCATTGTTTCAAATAGGTTAGTCAATTATGAAGGATAAAATTAGTAACATGTTTATGTATTATGTTTTCTATTTATATAGAATTTTGTTTAGGAATTCGTTTGGGAAATGAGTTTAGGAGGGTGGTTGGAATGACATTAATTCCATCAATTCCTAAGTCCATTCCCAGGCATTTTTGTATGATTTTTTACAAAATTTGGACCTCAATAAAGGGTTTCAGAATTACCTCAATCGAGGGTTTAACAAACCCTCGATCGAGGGTTTGATTAAAACCTCGATCAAGGGTCTTTTAAAACCTCGATCGAGGTATTTAAATACCTTGATCGAGCTTCATACCTCGATCAAGGGCCTAAAAAATAGAGAATTATCCCTCTTACAGGAAAATGATTGTTTCTATGTGTCTTCTAGGGGTGTAAACCCTGCCATTCATGGCAGACAACTGAGCAGAGTTCATACCGATAGATTCATCATGGAATCCTCTATCCATTGAGATATCATGCATGTGTTTTGGCATTCATATGGGTTTTTTTTTAATTAGTTCTAAAACTTACACTTAGAAAACCAGACAACAACTTCGAACTAGCTCAAGGAAAAATCCGCAGGGTAAAATATACACATCCAAAAATTTCTTAAAAATGCACAGCCCACACATCGACGTGTCCTCTTCAAAAGCGTATCTTTGGTTTTTCAATTTTTGAAAACGGTGAAAAAAAAGTTGGGATGGACACACATGTGTATAAAATGATGTTGAAATCAGATGTGGTCACTTTCGAAAAATAATAAATAATTGTATATTGCGAAATAAATTAACAAAAAAATATGTAGACCACAGTGCATTTTGTGTAGATCATGCTCATATATATATATATATATATAATTAATGTAAGATTGAATTATTGGGGTTGGACACGAGCCACTTATTAACTTCTTCAAATTTTTAAGGTCACACAATTCACTAAATGAAAATTTTCACACATTAACTAACATCGGAATATTTTTAAAAAAAATATCATTGGGAAGCCAACATAATATTCTACAAATTTTTTTTTTACTGCAAGTCGAAATTCGCATGGCAGTTATGCGTTTCGAGGGATTCTATCTAGCACATGAGTAAAAAAACAGGTTTTCATCGCCAAATTTGACCAAAAAAGTGTTACCCACCTTCATAGAATCCCCCCTTTTTATTTGTATCTCTCTCTATCTCTATGTGTGTATGCGTGTGTGCACCTTTCCCCCACTCTTTCTCACAACCTCCCTCTCTCTCTATCTATCTATCTATATGTTTGTTTGTTTCCCTACATCACTCCCCATCTCTCATAACCTCTCTCCACCTTCTTTATACCTCCCTCACTAGCACTCCCTACATCACTTTCTCTCTATTTCTCCCCCCTCCTCCCTCTCTGGTTGTTTCTCACTCCTCCTCTATCCCCCACACAATCTCTCTCTATGTGTGTGTGTGTGTGTGTGTGTGTGTGTGTGTCCCTCCCCCTCTCTCTCACACAACATTCCTCTCTCTCTCTATCTCTATTTGTGAGTGTGTCCCTCCCCATTCCCTCTATCTATATCTATGTGTGTGTGTCACTCCATCACCCTCCCCTCTCTCATAGCCTCTCTCCACCTTCTATATACCTCCCTTACTATCCTTCCTTCCATATCACTCTCTCTATCATTCATCCCTCCCCCTTCTCTCTTTGTCGCTCACCCTTGCCTCCCCCTCTCCTACACAATCTATCTGTGTGTGTGTGTGTGTGTGTCACTCCTCCCTCCCTCTCAATCTCTATGTCTGTTTGTGTCCCTCCCTCACTTCCCATATCTCATAACCTCTCTCCACCTTCTCTATACCTCCCTCACTATCCTTCCCTCCATCACTCTCTCTATATTTCTCACCCCTCCCCCTCTCCCTTTGTCCCTCACCCCTCCTCCTCTCTCCCACATAATCTCTTTGTCTCTCTATCTGTGTGTGTGTGCCTGTGTGTCTTCCCCTCTCTCACAAACTCCCTTTGTTTCTCCCTCTATCTCCACCTTCTATTTACCTCTCTCACTATTCCTCCCTCTATCAATCTATCCCTCCCTTCTCCCTTAATTACTAGCCCTCCCTGTCATTATCCCTCTACCGTATCCTCTCTATATCAACTTGTATCCCTCCCTCTCCATGTTTCTCTCTCTCACAACCTCCTTGTCTCTCCATCTCTTAACCCTCCAACCTCTGTCTTTGAAACCATCTCTCTCTCTCTCTCTCTCTCTCTCTCTCTCTCTCTCTCTAGATCTCCCTATACATTTGTGTCCTTGCCCCCTTTCTCTCCTTGTTTCTATCACCCCACCCCCCTCTCTCTCACACACACACACCTTCTATCTCTCTCTCACTATCTCTTTCCATCACTCTATATCCATCCCTCCATCACTCCCCCTCCTTCCTCTCTATCTTATTCTCTCTCACACTCTCTCTACATATTTATCTCTCACTCTCTATATATATTATAATCCCTTCCTCTATTTTTTCAACTTATCCCTTCTCCTCAACCTCCTACCTCATTATGACCCCTATTCTCAATTTTATTGCCTCTCATTCCACTCTCTTCAATTTCCCCCTCCTTTGCCTCTCTCCTCCAATACACACTATTCCTCTTCTAATGCTCCATATCCACCTTTACATTCACCAAACCTCTCTTTCATTAAACCATCATCCACTTCCTCCCCTCCACCTTATCCCCCTTTGTCACTCAAGTCTCGTGTACTACTTATACCCTATATGTCTTCAACACCTCTTCTCCTTCTAATAGTGATCTCAATCCCCACTCCCCTTCACCCTTGTAACCCATCATGTTCCCATTCCATTCATATTTCTCCGCTTGAATTTACAACATCCTCCTAGGACCTTGACCCTTCCCCACACCCTCTCAATTATTAACCATACTCACTCAAACTTACAAGATCCTCGTAGGCTCTTCACCCTTCTCCAACCCCTCTCAACTATTAATTATCCCCATTTGAACTTCCAACATCCTCCTAGGCCCTTGACCCTTCCCCACCCCCTCTCAACTATTAACCATCCCCACCTAAAATTCCAACATCCTCCTAGGCCCTTGGCCCTTCCACACCCCCTCTCAACTATTAACCATACATTTAATGTATTGCATATAGTGCTAGATTTTTTGCTTTGCATAACATGCACTCATTATAGAACTACATAATGCGTGCATGTTTTGTAGTTCTATAATGCACATGCGTTTTATAGTTCTATAATGCGCACATTTTGTAGTTCTATAATGCACACATGTTTTCCAATTCTATAAGGGCAGAAAATGTAATTTGAATTTAAACATGCAAATTCAATGATATATACTCAATAAATGATTTTTTATTGAACAATAAGTGCAACATGGGTGCAAAAATTGATCTAATATAGGGAAAGAGTAAATATGAAATGAACACCCTATAAAGAGAAAAAGATACACTAGCCCTAGAATGACAACTACAATAAACAAAATGGCGTGAAACAAATATTTCTTAAATAGAGTGTTTCCAAGTCCATTGTTTAAAAATAAGTGGAAACTTGAATAAGGGCCTTCAAAATACTAAACCTCAATGGGTTTTTAATCGCACCAAGTAAGAGAGTTAAGGTATGAATGGTACAATTTCAAAGAAAGTGATTGGGGACATATCCCATCAACCTACTACTATTTTCCCTAGGTTCCCTCCCACCTACGAGAGACACCTCTTAGTAAGATTCCTAATAAAATGGACTATAGGGTACCTCATTCTTAGACACATCCAATGGGTTTCCTACACCTTCTAGAAAAATTCATGATCTAGTGATATTTGGTAATGAAAGGGAAACATTCCCTAATCATTTATTCAGTTCCAGTGTCAACACATACCACCCTTAAAGGATGAGACTATTGATAGATTAATCTAAACCATGTCCAATGCAATCAGATTTTGGTTCCATAAAAGTCAACCACTATGTATTAGACCAAGGGGAGTTGTATGGATTTATATCCCCAAATCCTAACCTAACTACAAGATTCTTTTTGTATTCAAGATAGGGAATTCAATTTTTTAGATTTGAGGTTGATTTTAAGGATTTGCTTGGGGTCATGAACCAAGTGATGTAGAATTAAGGTGTGAAAAGTGTGTGTACAAGTAGTAAGTACAAGTAACTAAAATTGCAAGGAATTATAAGTTCTTGTTATGTAATAAGACATAGAGAATTTAACTTTCAGTATTCAAAATTACTAACATTTCTTACTTGAAATAAAACCTAGAATTTTTCTAAGAAGCAAAGTATCACTCCCAACAAGAAAATAACAATCTCAAATGTGCACACAGCTTAAATAATTAACTATTGACAGATTTACAAAGAAAATAGAAAGTTCTAATCCAACCAGTAGAACTTGTTTTAAACAAACCCAATAAGTAACTAAATGCTTGAATAAGTAACTAAATGCTTGATTAAGAAAACACACCTTGTTAAACAAAAAAACAAAAAATAAAAGTTTAAAAGTTAAGTCCAAACTAGAACCTCAACGAAACAAATACTTGAATATTTTGATATTTTCTTTACCTACATCATGGAAAGGATAACATATAAACTATTATAACCAAAGAACATGTTACTAACAACAAAACCGAAAGTATAGATGAGCTCGAAATGAAAAACAAAAACAAATAAGAAAAATGCAGAATTGAAATTTGAGATATTTCATACAAAAACTTGGTTTTGGAATTTGGTCATAAAATTAGAAGAAAATATTACGACCAAGGTCATTGGTTCCTCCTAGAAACGGATGACAAAAAAAACCGAAAATGTAAAAATAAGAAGCATAATGATTTCAGTTGCGGAAAAAAATGGGGGTTCTTTTCCTATAATGCCTACTAGTGAAGAGGGGACAAAAAATAGTAAGCAAACACATGAAAAGCGTACACTAAACACCTAAGAAACGGGGCTAGAAATGATGGTCAAAATACAACCAACGATGGATTATTGATCCAATCCCTAGTATGGTTGTGTGATTTCCCACATACTTTTGCAAAAGGGAGCCTACCAAAAGGTTTTCTAATCCTTGGTGAGGTTTTCTAATCCTTGGTGTCATATGAGAAATGGAAAAAAAAAAAAAAACTAAACTAAATATCTAAAATTTTAAATATATATATGAAAACATAAATTAGAGAACAAAATATTAAAAGAGAGTGTATAAGGTAGAATAAGTTGTTTTTATTATTGATTACACAAAGAATTCAGTTACAGGCACACCTTAGTATAGTTTGTAAAAGATAACGAGCCTCTACCGTTAATCCAAGAGAAATTGCATTGATATCCATTGTGACCTACAATTTCTAGCTAGTTGTTCTATGTAGATCCTCTCAACCACAAATGTAGAAAGTGTAATATGGACTCCTATTTCTATTGAGAATCCAATATTATAATGATGTTGTTTTCTAAAGATTCAAAATTCATGAAATGATGATCCCAAGGGCTTCTTCCATAGGAAAAAGAGTGGTCAAAATGAAGGATCAAGATGGAATGTGGATTCTTTGGACACTCCTTCCATTGCTGAGTGGATAGGTCAAGACTTTGGAAGTTAGATTAGTTGTTGATTTCAGCCATGTCCAAGTATGTGTCCACTTCTATCCATTATTACCTTGGGGAAGTGTGAAATGATGAATGGAAACCAAATTTTTACCCTATGAGACTACGTCTTTCCTTTCAATGAAATATCTGCAAATGAGGTTGCACCTCTCGAAGGAAAAGGTATGACCCTTTAAATATGGTCAATTTTTGAGTTTTGGTCACTACCTCTAGTTGGGTGAGATGAGAAATGGTGCTAATGCTACCAATAATGATCTATAATGGTGATGATATATAATGGTGATGATCTATAATAGTGATCTATAATGGTGAAGTCCCAATTAAACTCATAGTGTTTAAGTATGATAGAGATATTGTTTTATTTAGCATACTCCAAAATATTTTATTTCATAATACTCAATTTATTCAATAAAAAATGATTGAAATTCCTATGTAAAAAGAATTAAAGATATATTAAGGACAACAAAGATTATGATTAGTTAATTTGTTGTGGTTGTAGTATCAATAAAAAATTATACTATTGTCAAATTCCGGTAGAGCAAATGGTCGAGAGGGGTTTCGTTTGCTTGGTGGCCTAGGATCAAAACCCGTTGCTCCTCGAAGGCGAAATTTAAATCCAACCATGCGAAGGGTTGGTGCGGCTAGGCCTGGTGCGATCCTCGGGTGATTTTGATGGCTTAGATGCCCCTGGATCATGGTTTCTCAGACCAAAGGCTCGCCCAACAAGTCACAGGGCACTTAACCAACAAAAAAAAAACAATTGTACTATTAATCTCATTTATATATTTTATGATAAAGCATTGAAGTTAAGATTTTCTTAAAAGTCAACTAGGGATTGAATTCAACCTTAGATTCACATTAGCTTGTGATTGAAGTCAAATTTAAATTGAAGTCAACATTGCCTAAAAGTCAACTATGTATTGGAGTAAATCTTGCTTAAAAAGAAACCATGGACCATAGTAAACCTTGGATTGAAGTTAACCTTAGATTGAAGTCAAACATGGATTGCAATCAACCTTGCTTAAAATTCAACTATGGATTGAATTCAACATTGGATTACAATCAATCTTGGATTGAAGTTAACTATGGGATGAATTCAACCATGGATTGTAGTCAACCTTGGATTCAAGTCAACCTTGCTTAAATGTCAACCATGGATTGAATTCAACCTTTCTTTAAAGATAATTATGGAATGAAGTCAACCATGGTTGAAAGTCAATCAACTATTTTAAAAATGCGGTTGTAGATTTGAATTCAACCATGGATTGAAGTCATTAATGTTCATATTATTATTGGATTGAATTTAAGCATGGATCAAAGTCATTAATGTTGATATTATTGTTAAATTGAATTCAACCAACCTTGATAGAAGTCAAGATTGCTTAAAAGTCAACAATGGATCGAAGTCAACCTTGGATTAAAGTAGATTATGGATTGAAGTCAAACATTGGTTGATATCAACTTCGGATTAAAGCCAAGTGTGGACTGAAGTCAACCATTAATTGAAGTCAATATTGCTTAAAAGTTAACTAAGGATTGATTTCAACAATGGATTGAAGTCAACCATGGATTTAAAGAAACCTAGGTTAAAATTCAACTATGTATTGAAGTCTACGTTGCTTTAACGTGAACTGTGTGTTGAAGCCAATGATGTTTCAAAGCCAATCAAATACTTCTTAAAATGTGGTTGTGTATTAAAGTCAACATTTGTTTGCAGACAACCTTTGTTTGAAGTAACTATGGATGAATGCAACCTTGGATTGAAGTAAACCTTGCATTGAACTCAACCTTGGATTGGAGTCAACCATGGATTGAAGTCAACCTTAGATTGAAGTCAACCTTAGATTAAGGTTAACCTTAGATTGAAGTCAACAATGGATTCAAGTCAGCCATGTATTAAAGTTAACCTTCCTTAAAAGTCAACTATGTATGGAAGTCAACCTTATTCAAAATAAATAAATAAAATAAACTTATAGTAAAAATAAAAATAAATTAATTTATTATAACTTTATAATTTTTGTTATATTTTATTAAATATTTGTTTTTCATTAATTACTTATTTATATTTTTCATAAATAAATATTTATATTTTCAATAATAAGAAGAGGAATAATTCATCAAATCTAGCCTTCAACTTGCCATTTACTAACAAACCATATTAATTAATAATATAACTTATATAAACTAAACTTATATCCATCACTTTTAAAAGTAACCATAATTATTATAAATCAACCAAATTATATAAATCATATTATTAATTAATATAAATTATTATTAACTATAATTAAGAATTAAATAAATAAACAATTATAATGTTAATTTTTTTTCATTTACTTTTAAAATTAACATACATGCATTTATATAAATACATAAGTAATTTGTTTAATCTTCAAATGGTTTTTCTTCTCTTCATGCAATCATTGAAATGTAAAGTTTACAAGTAAACCTTTATATTTCTTGTCATTTAGCTATCATATAGCTAAATAAGGTAAACGATGTTTAATCTTCAAATGCTTTCTCTTCTCTTCATGCAATCATTGAAATGTAAAGTTTAGAGGTAAACCTTTATATTTTTTTGTCATTTACTTATCATATAAATAAGGTAAACGATGGAGTGACACCAACGCTGAGTTTTTCACAAACAACACCAGTTTATCAATTCGGATTCTCAAATTCAAGAAGATTAAAATTGTAGCAGTTCCATCTGCATGGTGTCAAGAAAAAGTGTTATGTTACCATTTGCATTCATTTTTATTTGGAACAAATATTAGAACTTTCTGTGATATATTTTTTTGGGTTTACCATCAAAATTTAAAAAACATACATGGACTAAGTAAGCGATGGATGCCAGCCCATAAAATGATACAAAAAAATATACCGATACACAAGCCACGTCGTAAACTTAAAGCAAATTGGGTGCCGCGAAGTAGCAATAAAACATTTATAAGCATTCGTTATATATATATATATCTATATGATCCTTTGGAATTTCGTGTTATTTCCAGTATGGGTACATTACCATCTTACCAGCTGGTATACATTCCCCTAGAGAGCAAGATGTTATAATTTTGAACACTTCACCGGTTAAAGCAGAAGGCACTAAATTAACTACTCGGTATTTATGGCGATCAAGGAACGAAGTACATGGGATTCGGAAGCTTTAAAAGTACGAGAACCCACTCTACTCCCAACAATATCCGACCATTGATCTCCAACATTGCCCCATATACGATATCCATTCTTCATCAATTCCTTTCTCTTGCCTGACTTGAACACTACTGCGCTCTTTCCTTTCTCGCTATTTTCTCTACATTCATATATCATCAACGTTAAAGCCCAGAACGTTACTCCCATTATATATATATATATATATATCAACAAGAAGCCTATAAAGGTAGTCTCGTTTCATAACATACTAATGAAAATGCCACAATAAGAAAATAAATATACCTTAAAATGAGCTCAGCATAACCTGTATACCCCTGCGAAACGAGATTTTGTTCTGTAATGTTACGCAGAGATTCATCCCTTCCTGTGAGAAAGAAAATCCGGTATCCCAATGTATTCAGATCCTTATACAGACGCAGAATAGCAGGCAGAGCAATAGATTTACGACTTACTGCCTAGTTGTTAAAGGAAACAGGGTCGAAGGGCATTCCACTGTAAAATCAGTCCAACCCCATAAGAATTAGAATTGATTTCACATATTAAAATAGTTCCATCAACGTTCATTTTTTCCTGATTGAAAGAGCTTTATTATAACTTTGAGGGTTATTTTAAGATTGCGATGAGATTGAGATTGAACTTGATTGTCAAGATGGATGTGTATATAAGGTTGTCCGAGATTAAAACTCGTTTCTTTTGAAAGGCTACATCTAGATTTAGATTTAATTGTGTTAAAAGCGGATATAACTTAAATAAAGATTTAATCATGTTAAAAGCTGATATAACTTAAATAAAATTAACCATGCTAAAGGCTGATATAGCGTAAATAAAACTGGATCTTGATGATTTTCACAGCTTAAGAGTTTTTTTAAGACCAAACGCTCCTCAATAAATCAAAGACAGTATAGCAAACCAAAAAAAATAAAAGATTGAAATGAAAGTTAGAGGGTTTACCCAAACTTTCTCCCCATGTAATATTCGAGATTGGACAAGGCCGTATCATCCACATCCTAACACCCACGCATCCTTACCGTCGCCGATCGGACAGATTTCTTCTATGTAAGTAACGATAGAGTCGACTGCCGATGCCAGATCCCTCTCGTACTGTCCACAAAGCATGTAGTGCTTAACGTAAGTCACGCAATCTTGGGGAACTGTCCACCAATTCCTTCAATTATTCAATTCTACGTTCAGCCTCCAGCTCGAGCAATCCGTATTGTTCTGGTCTGCGGCATGAAGCAATTCGGCAGGGGCCTCAAATTTACAGCAAATGCTTGTATTGATGAACAATAGTGCCAGAAAACTCCACGATATAATAGCGTACTTCTTCATGATATTGCAGTTCAACGAATAATTAGATATACAGGAATTCATATCTACATATATATATATAAGCCATGTGATTAATAAATATGGGGTGCGCTAGTATATTAGATGTGAATGTGTGTATAATATTTGGATCAATTTTTCATAACAAAGTTGAATATTATTTTTAAATAATATAGAAATATATTAAATTAATTAGAGTTTATACCTTAGAATTTGAATACTATTTATGTTTTTCTTTTTCTAGATTGCAGGAAAATAAGACAAGTGTACACTCTAGATTGATTCTATGGTTATCTCGTAATAAACAATTTTAAAACTAGAGCACAACCACTTAATTTGTGGTTGATGAACGTGGATACACCCCAAGTTAAGTAACACAAAATTATAAGTGCTAGTCTACCCCAAATTATACTTAATCGATGCATTGAGTTATAACCATCATTTATTTTTTATGTTTTTTTTAATCTCTCACATTCTTCTACTTATTGCCATGAAGCGTTGGTTATTACATTTTTATATTGTTTATATCAATTTTTGAATGACTTCCATAGAATCAATCTCGAGAGTACACTTGTCTCATCCTCGTGCAATCCTAGAAAAGTATAGATATTTGTCTACCCCAAATTCTCAAATAAAACACTTACCCGCATAAAAATCCAAAATAGTTCACGTGATAAGTGCACTTAATGAGATGGTAATGTGTAGTGGGTATGACAATGGTATGACAATGGAACTCGATCTAGCAGGTAGGAGTCTAGCTAATGTGCACAAGGTTTAATTGAACTCCAATAGCGGTTGGGAGTTAAGCTAATGTGCATTTAGAGAGAGAGTACAACTCCTAATAAACTCCGATGAACTCCTAATGTGATAAATACACTTAAAGACATGGTAATGTGCAGTAACATATATAACTTATTCATGGCAATTAACTTGTATCATAAATTAACTAACCACAAGTTAAATGACTTTTCTAATATTTATGTTTTTTTTTTTTTTAAGTCTTGATATCCATGCCAAACTCTCTTCTGGACTTTCCCATAGAAAGTTGTAATGTCCATCCCAAAATCTGTTGTTGACTTTCCCATAACAAAAGGTCTTAATATTCATCCCATTGAAGGGCCATATTCCATAGGCCTTTACAAAACAAAAGTAGGTCTTTCAAAAAAAATTGTTCCCACAAACAAATATTCCATTGGCTTTTACAAAACAAAACTGGTCGTTAAAAAAAAATTGCTCCCAAAAAAAATAATGCATTGCATCCCATGAGAAATACATTTAATTCTATCGAGACTAACGTTGAAAAACAAGCTAAAAAAAGAAGACTAGAAATGGAGTTCTATAGATTCCCTTTCCACTCCATTGAAGAATTCACATGAATAAAAAGACCCTTCCTCTAGCTTGAGGGTTTGTTTAGAAAGAGTCCCGGCTTGAGTATTCAACTCTCTCTATATATATGTGACAGAATGAAGTCCATTCAAAAGATTGCAGGGAGAAATGAATGACCTAGTTCAACATTGATCCACTTATTAACCTAGTCTTTGACCATTTTTCAATCACCCAATATTTGTAGTTTCTTAATGTTGTGTCTTGAGGCTGTAAGAAGGAGAGACCACAACACAAAATTTATCCTTCATGTTTGAACTTCTCCCAGCAACGTACCTGACATGAATATAATGAGACTGATTAAGATAAATCCCCAAGGGATTTCAAAGTACAGCAAAGGCATTTCCTGGATAACCTTTCCTGGTTCTGTCGAAAAATCCCCATGGGATTTCAAAGTACAGCAGAGGCATAGTCAGAACCCTGCAAATCTTGGCTTTATGCTCCACCTTGTGTTTAAGAGACAAGTTCTCCACTGAGTTGGCTGATACCTCAATCGGTATAGACTTGTCCTAAAGTAACCCGATGTTCCAAGCCCACAATACTACACAAATCATATGACAAGGAAGAGATTTAAAGCATGACATTGATGCGTCCATGAACCATCCTCCAACACAATCTACGAATGCTTGCGTGGAATAAGAATATTTTAAGTGAAGGATGTGGCATACATTGAACATAATTACAGGATTAAAAATAGATGGTAAGTTGATTCCGCTTCAGATTTCCATAGATGGCACCTGTTCCGACCACACCATTTGCATTTATTGAAGATGTGCCAAGTAGCAAGCTTGTTGTTCAACGCCAGCTACTGGGTCAATTTTTAGCAACAATAAGTGCTAGGATCAATATATGCACAATATATACAACTTATAAGGTATCTAACTACTCGAAACGGGAAATGGAAAACAAATAAACTAATTCCTATTGAGCGATAAGAAAAACTTGTTTAAGGACAAAAGGAGTAAACTACTTAACCGACTATTTGCACCGGTTGGACGATCTGGCTTGCGTGAGTGGTCACATCTGACGTTGCCGATCATCCGATCGGTGCAAATGGTCGGGTAAATAGGTCAATCAAAGACAAAATGTCTTAGGATCCTA